>CBVK0102869779.1:0-21426 GCA_900067695.1 Picea abies | reverse complement strand
CATTACCCAAACCTTTGTGCTATAGGGCTTTCTTCAAGGGTTGACATCAATGACAACCAACCTTAATCAACAACAACTACAAAACATTTCCAACAATCAAGATGCCATTGGGATGACACAAATCCCGAGGAAAATTATGGGGTGGCACACAATTTTGTCATTTTCCCCAAATGAATTTTTGTAAAATTTGTCTTGAATGATTTACTTTTTGGAATTAAATTTTGTAATTAAAGTATCAAATCAAATTAGATTTGATTTCTTTTTGGATAAGGAAAAACACTTTATAGTTGGTCCACTTGTCACTTTTCCAAGTGTCTTGTGACCTAACCCCAACCTTCTCCTCTCCTCTCGTTTATAAATAATAGGATAGATTTTGTACAAAAGGAGACTTGTTGAATAAATAAAAAGAGCTCTACTGGCCCCTGGAGTGTAGGGTAGTCATTGATGGAGTATACTGTTTAGGCATTCTGTTATGTGAAGTCATCAGTTTGAAACCTTGAATTACCCTGTGTGTCACATGTGGGGTAGCGTGGGCACATATGAAGGATATAGTGGTAGCATTCGGATAACAAGACCATGTGTCACACGAGTACATGCCCGACTAGTTGCCGATTCCACTAGTCACAAAAAAAAATATCTGTTGAATTTTCTCGAAAGTGTTCTAAGTGTTTGTTTGTGCTTGTTCTCCTTTCAGTTGTTGGAATTATTTTCTTGCTAGTTAAGGGTTGAGGGGTAGTAGTAAATACTTCTTATGTTAGCTATCTAGGTATTTCTTGTTGCTTCCTTGGGTTTAGCTTGTTGGTTTTCACTCACTAATAATTGTGTTTGACTTTTTTAAAGTGATTTTGTGCAGATTTCATGAAGGATCTAGGAATATTCAACCATAGTTAGTGGTCAGGAGGTCTAGGGGTCCCTTAGGATAACCCTCAAAGCCCTATTTTCTTTCCTGGTTATAGCTATCTATTTATTCTCTTTTCATTCTTATTTTAGCCTAAATTTTCTACCATATATATTGTTGTCCTAAATTATAGGAAAAATGACCATTTTGGTGAGTTTACCCTTCCAAGACTACCATCTTAATTGGTTGTTTTGTATTTGTAACTTCCAATTTTCTGCATGATTTAGAAAGCATGCAATTTAAACTTAACTAGGAATAGTTCAATTGGGAAATCCAATGGACCAATAAATCTTAAACTAGTACACAAGTTCTAAAAACAACCCACAAAATTGGTTATCTTTCATCTCATAACTAGAGGTGGGATTGCGACCTGGATTTCTTCTATGGCCTGCAACTATGGATAAGCACTTGCCACAGGTCACATGAGTGACAGTTCTGACCTACACAAAATTCTACTGTTTAATCTAAAAGATTAAACACCAAGGATCTCTCTGCAAAACTTCTTGGTCAATGGGAACATCTTGCGACGGTCTGGACAAGTGAACACTCTTGGGTTCTCTCTGCTCTGAATTCTAATCCACCATGGTCGGCTATGATGATGTGGTGGACTACTCACCCAAGCCTGGAGAATCGTTGCCTTGGTTAGTGACATCTAGCGGTCAAGATCAACCAACCTCGGAACAGATTGGTGGGGTTTTACCGCTGACTTATTCTCTCAACTCTCAGGTGTCTCTGGTAATTTTCTGGGTCAGGCTTCAGAAGACTTCCCTTGTCTAGGTGGAGCTAGAAATTTTAGGGTCGCCTCACCACAAACCTTGGCCCTTCCCACTTTATCAGAATCTGAGATCCCTTCCTCCTTCCCAGTCGAAGGCTTCCCTTCACCCCTACATTGTAGTCTCCCTTACACCTCCTCCCCTGCAAACCTCTCCTAGTCTTTTCTAAATCCTGCAATACCAAGTTTCCCACTTTCCCCTTAAATTGAGAAAATTTTTCATTCGCCGACCCTACAAGGTTTAGGATCACCCACGTTTTCTCAGCCTATCACAAACTGGGTACCTGTAGAACACAGCTCGATTCCGACTCACCTCTACCCTTTCAAGGAGCAAGTATTTTTTCAGGACCACTCGTTAATGGTGGAGGAAGGGTTTATTTTTGCAAATATCCAACCAACAAACTCTAGTGAGTGGGCCTTAGTCTTTGGGGGGGAAGGACAACTAATGTCGTGCAAAAACAACAAACCCATTTTCGTACGGTAGCCGACGGAGCAAGACACAAGAAACACAAAAAATGCGCAGGTTCCTCATTTTCAAATCTTGACTTCACTCTGGGTGACGACTTAACCTTATCAGGAGTAGTAGAAATGGGGTATAAAACCCTCGTTAGAAAAGCATATGGTCGTCAATTTAGAGAAAAAATGCTAAAATATTGGGTGGCGTCAACTTGGTATGGGATATAAAACCCGCCACCAAAAATCAACCGACTATCCAGATGTTGGTTTATGCTTACTTTCTCAGATAAATCTCAAGCCATATCAGTCCTCCAAAAAAGTTGGTTCATAGACTCCTCCCTTATACTTATGAAACTCTAGAGCCCCACCTTTGATGCGGATAATGAAAGACTGGACTCCATACCCATTTGGGTTCGATTACCGAGACTTTGCCCCCACCTCTAGAACGAAAAGTGCTTCCAAGCTATCAGGAATCACTTAGGATATTTTTGTAATTTTTAAACCCGTGAAGTAAAGAAATGCATATAGATTCTTAAGCAAAACAAAAATTAATCAATGGCTCATACACATAGTACACAAAGATTTACACCGGAAACCCTTAACTGGAAAAAACCAACCTTCCTTGGTGCGACACCTTTTTAACTCTTCATTGTATTAATTTCACCATTCACCATACAATATATACAATGTTTTTAGGTATTCTGTAGCTACCCAAACCCTAATTCCTTAATCCAGGATTAATTTAGAAAACCTCTAAAAATAGCAAAACCTGCTAAAAAAAGCAAAAACCACCCAAATTTTTTTTTGGGGTGCTGCCCCGAATGCTGTGCGTAACCAAGGGAGGCCATACTCCCCCCCCTGGGGACCCCCCTAGGAAGCACCCATCACACATGACACATAGATAAGATGAATTTGGGATGGTCAGGCACAGTTGTCGAATATGACGCACCCACACACACACATGTAAAGAATATAACACATACCCAACAATTTCCTAGCAGCAGATATGGGATTCCTAGATTCAGGGGAAATGGTTGTAGCAAGGATCCTAGTCCTATTAAACATAAGAGAAGGCTTAAAACAATACCTAAACTTAATAGACTTGGGAAGAACCAGGGTGCAAATACTAGATTATGAAGCAGTCCCTTTCCACTGCAGAAGGTGCCACGAATATGGACACATCATCAAGGATTGCAAATATAGCTCAAAGGGACACAAAAAATATCATCCCACTGCCGAAAACAAGAGGAAAAATGAGATGAAAAACTCCAAAAATACCATCTCACCCTCTACAGAGTCCTCAATAGGGGGAAATACCAGCGACCAAGCAATGATGAGGGCTGAAGAAGTGGAGGTTCCACGCACACAAGGAGAAGATGGGCTGGCACTAGTCCCAGTTGAAGGAGAGAGATCGACTTCAGATGCAGGCTCAGAGGCCATCCCTCAATTTCTAGTCGATAACCTTCTGGGTATGCACATTACTATTTCCCGCTCAACATTTGTTTTTTTTAAGGATTATAGTTTTTCTATTTTGAATGGAGGTCTCCCCCCCCCGATCCCTCCTTCCTCTATCTTTCCAAACCATCCTTCCCCACACGATCCTCCGTCCTTACCCTATCCGTTATATTTCTCCTCTATTCCTTCACAAGGCACAGAGCTTGACACTCTTTCCCCCCTACCCCTCGAGGAATGCTCCTTTGAATAATCGAAAGACTTTGTCATTAGATACCAACTCTGCAACATGATCGTCTCCATTCCAAACACATAATTTAAAGGACTGGGACCAAACCCTAAGATTTAGAAAACAAAGAAGGGTTGATGAAGGAATTCACATTTGTACGAGGCTCAATCTAGAGCTTTGGTCGATATTGCCTCTGGTCGTCAAAAAAAATTTATTGGGGTGCTTAGAGCAGCAGAAACCCTTGACAGGGTTCACCCATGAAGATCCTCACCTACAATTGCAGGGGTTTGGAGAGTTCCCCCAAAAAACTCGCAATCAAAAGGTTGGTGTTGAAAAACCAACCAAAAATCATACTACTTCAAGAAAATCTCTCAGACGAATAATTGGCAACAAAAATGCTCTATACTCTCCTCCCAGGCTGGGCCTTCATGGGTCAAAGTCCCAAAGGAATATCAGGCGGACTAGCCATCAGATGGAGATATCAAAGACTAAAACTCTTAAACTCTTGGGCAATGGACTATGTTTTAGGAGGTGATTTCTTGTTGGAAGGGATTGGAAAAGAGATCAGAATAATAAATGTCTATGGGCCACATAGAGATCGTAACACTTTCTGGGTTAATCTGTTTTCCAAAGAACTATTGAAATCTGAACTACTAATCTTGGGAGGTGACCTAAACTTCTCCTTGGGTGAAGCAAATGGGGACCAACTGCCCACCCAGACAACCAAACAGGGTTTTTCAGCCATCTGATGGCCTCAAATGGTCTTATTGATGTGGCTCCCCTAAAAATGTTACCCACCTGGAGGAATATGAGGACAGGAGAAGCTCACATTGCCAAAATATTGGATCGTTTCTTGATCTTTGAACCTGTTGCATTGCTTCCTTTTCAATTTCTTCAATGGATTGAAAGCGGAGGTGAATCAGATCACTCACATGTCTTGCTTGAACTGGAAGGAACTCCCAATAAACCAACAACTCCTTTCAAATTCAACCCCTCTTGGATAAATGATGAAAGCTTTCAACAACTAATTAGGACAAACTGGACCACCTTAAGAGATACAGAGTAATCTCCAATGGACATCCAGTTTGTGTCAAATCTCAAACTGTTAAAAAAGCTTGTCATTCCTTGGGCAAAAGCAAAACAAAAATCAGAGGAACATGAACTACAAAAAATAGAGGAAAAACTCAAACTTTACCAAGAAGACCCAGAAATGACGTTTCTCTCAGATGAATCTCACGAAACATTAAAAACCTTAGTAGGAAGATGTAGAATCTTGCTCGTGGAACAAGAGAATACTTGGAGATTGAAAAGCCGAGCTATTTGGTTGGAAAAAGGGGATGAAAACACCAAATTATTCCAAGATTATGCAAAAGGAAGGAAAGATGAAAACACAATATGGAGTCTAAAGGATCAGGAATGCACCCTCTGCACAACCTTTGAAGGACTAGCAAACTTGGGCAAAAACCACTTTTAGACACTCTTCAAAGCAGACATGAACATAAATATTGCAAAAATAATAAAGGTGGCTTTATTCCTCCCAACCTTTGTAAATGAAAAAGGGAACCAAGATTTGTATGTCAAAGTCATAGAAGGCGGGCTAAAATAAACCCTACAAAGCTTCCAGAAGGACAAAATCCCAAGCCCAGATGGGTGGACAATCGAATTCTTCAAGGGATTCTATGATCTTCTCAATAAAGATCTGCTAAAGGCAATCGAGGAATCAAGAACAAATGGTAGAATACATGGTCCCTTCAATTCCAATTTTATAGCCCTCATACCAAAGGTAAATGATCCATAGACCTTTGATGATTTCAGGCCTAACTCCCTTTGCAACTGTATTTACAAGATTATTTCCAAAATCATAGCCCGCAGACTAAAACCCTTACTTTCAAAAGCTATCTCTAAGGAACAATTCGACTTTCTTGAAGGAAGACAAATCCATGAGGCAATAGGGGTTGCACAAGAAGGTCTCCAGAGCTTAAATACCACAAGATCAAAAGGAGAAATCTTGAATATCGACCTTTCAAAGGCTTTTAACAGAGTAAACTGGGCATATATCCGTCTTTTGCTCACCCACCTAAGATTCCAAGTCCCATTTATAAAATGGATAATGGCTTGCATCACCTTAGCTTCTTTTGCAATACTCATCAATGGGGCAGCCTCCCCTTTCTTCAAATCAAAAAGAGGTCTGAGACAAGGATGTCCTTTGTCACCCCTTCTCTTCCTTCTAGTAGTGGAGGGTCTGAGTAAAGCCCTAGATGCAACAACTAGAGCATGGACTTTCCAAGGAATTCTAGTTACATCAGGGCTGAGAATCACATAACTTTTATTTGTGGATGATATCCTCATCTTTTGTAATGGGAAAACTGGAGATGTCGAAACTTTGGCAGACATCCTCATTCTATTTCGAAGCCACATGTATGATAATAAATGAATAGAAATCAACAATATCCACTTCTAAATTGGATGAAGAATAAAAGGAAGTATACCAAAGACTCTTCCCCTTCACTATGCAAGATATCTCACAAGGAATAAAATACTTGGGCTTTTAGCTAAAACCAAATAGCTATAAGAAAGAAGATTGGAAATGGGTGATAGCAAAACTAGAAAAAAGATTAAATAGTTGGAGCTTCAGATGTTTATCAAGAGCAGACAGACTCACTCTGAAAAAATTAGTACTGGAAGCCATTCCAGTCTATTGGATGTCTCTAGCTTGGATCCCTAAAGGAATCTTAGAAAAAATCAGGAAAATCTGTGCATGTTTCATCTGGTCAGGATCGGGAGAAAAGTATACACAACCCTGGTCAAAGTGGGACAACATAGCTTTTCCAAAAGCCTTAGGAGGTTGGGGGCTAAAAAACATCTTCCTTTTCTCAAAGGCTCTTGCAGCAAAAGCATGTTGGAGGATCATCTTAGATACTAGCCCGTGGACACATGTAATAGCACAAAAATATATTTCCCTAGATACAATTGAAGATTAGATCATAAGTCCACTCAAAGCTTCAACAAATGGCTTGATTATTTGGAAAGCAATGATCTCTTCATTCCCAGTGGTTGGGGACAACCTTGCTTGGAAGGTGGGTAAAGGAAATCATTTACGAATAGGTACTGATCCATAGCCAGGAAGCAAGAACTCCCACATACTGTTGGAGGACCTAATTGAACAACTCCACATACAAGGTATCTACTACCTCTCACATTTAACCAACCCCTCAACTACAA
Organism: Picea abies; assembly: GCA_900067695.1. Taxonomy (NCBI): domain Eukaryota; kingdom Viridiplantae; phylum Streptophyta; class Pinopsida; order Pinales; family Pinaceae; genus Picea; species Picea abies. The sequence continues at coordinate 14,397 of CBVK0102869779.1, read as the reverse complement.
CTATTTGGAACCAAGGTTGGAAAAATTCAAATCTTCTTGGAATCATTGGGACTCAAGCAAAATATTTGACAACTTATATAGCCACACTCAAAAGAAGCCACATCAGATTAACAAACAGGGAGGATGAGCTAGTTTGGAAAAAAGATCCAACATGCTACTACACCCTGAAAGCAGGATACATAGCACTGAACCTACCATTGTAAAAAAATCCCAAATGGTGGTGGAAAATCCTTTGGAAGCAAAAAATCCAACAAAAAGAAAAAATATTTATGTGGGCAACATTAAACAATCGAATCCCAACTTGGGAGAACTTGAACAAACGTCAAATAGAAGGCCCAGGAAGATGCACACTCTGGAAAAATGCAAATGAAACCACTCTACATCTGATCCTCACCTACCCCTTCACAATAAAAGTATGGATTGAAATGTCAGTAAGTCTAAAACAAAATTGCTTATGGGCAGGAGACTCCTTGGAATCCACCTGGAAAACATGGAAAAACACCCCAGGAAACAAAGAATTAAAAGCACTTCCTCTTATAATAAGATGGGGAATCTGGCTAGCAAGAAATTCAGAATTTTTCAAGGAAAAATCCACTCTCTCAAAACTAATAGCAACACAAAGCCTCTCAATACTTGCCCATTACCCACAAAACAAATCTACAAAAACAGTAAGGATAAGACAACAAGAGACAATAGACACTACAAAACCTTGGGCTTATTTCGATGGTGCTTCTCAAAACTTTGTCCGTGGAGGAGGAGCTATTCTACATATCTCTGAAAACCACATTTTCCACTTAAAAATGGGATTGGGAAGGGGGACCAACAATTTTGCTAAATTGATGTCCTTGAAGCTTCTACTTCTTTTTGCTAGAGAAAATGAACTACATAATTTACAAATTTTTGGAGACTCTATGAATGTAATAAATTGGACAAATAAATAACAAAACTGTCATAGCATTTTACTAAATCCTATTCTGGAGGAAATTCACAGGCTTATGGACATTTTTGATACGGTGACTATCTCACATGTATACAGGGATAGAAACATGGTAGTAGACTCACTGTCCAAAGAAGGATTGCGGCTCCTTCAAGGGAAATGGCACACCACTGAGAAAAAAGGGGAAGACACAAATGCATTCTATCACATGCCTTTTATAGAAGAACAATAACTACTACAATTTTGAAGATTCGAACTAAAGCTACAACTAGACAGTCTTACAAGCAATCTACAGTAGATTGACCAGCTCAACCACTTTTTTACTTACTTTTTCAACCACTGATAAAGGCACCAATGAAGGCTTCAAAATTTGTTTCTTATTTCTGAAAAAAAATAAAAATAGATAGAATTAAACCACAACAGTGGTGATCTCCTATTGTATATAAAGGACTCTTATGATCAGAAAACAATACACCCTGTCATGGGTGAGATTTTGTTACTTATTTTTAATATGATACAACCATGAAGAGAAGGCATTCAAATGCCCACCTATCTTCAGCTATAACACACACTTTCATAGCGTGTAGTGCTCTAGAAGCACCTACAAAATGTAATTTTGTCCCTCCCAAGGAATAAAAATTACGCTTTTTTATTTGGAAAAAAAAAACTTCCAATTTTATATTCTTTTAGTTCAATTATGTTATTGAAAATTAATAAAATTTCATTGCTTACCTGCTAGGAGTTAACCGATTTCCCGTTCTGCTTCACCTAAGTGGTCTAGAACCACTTGAAAATGTATTTGAGGAAAAGAGGCCAACAAGGAAACAAACAAAAAACATTAGATAGACTTGTAAAATACCCCCCCACACTCAAATTTATACTTGTTTGCACTTCACTCAATTTCATAAATCTTGCACATGCTTCATTATTATTTTACCATGCTTATGTAAAGAAAAATTTGAGTTTTCATTTAATTTTATGTTCATAAAAAATCTGAAATTTCTCTTTGTATATTGTCATTTATTCAATTTGTATTAGACAATTTTCAATCCCCAAACAAGGAACTAGTTGAGGCTCTCATGCATATGGCTGCTATGCAGCCCAAAAAGAGCTTCAACCCCCTTCCTTTAGGTTGAATAGTGTCACAGTGGCTTCACTTAATGAACTTGTGACATAACACATTTGTTCATGGAATATTAAATAATACCCCTACTTTCACTAGATACTGAAAAATCCCTCCCAAAATCCTTGTGTTCAACCCCCTCCCAATACATATTTACGATTTAAAAAACCCCAATTTTTACCGAATATCCTAGGTATTCATTTTTTTCATGGCATTTTTAATACCTCTTTTTATTTCTACCCCTTAGAATGGAACATGTATGGAAACATGACGATACTTTTATCCTACAAATCACAATAATTATATGAAAATAAGCAAACAAGTGCACTAACATACCAACATAGGGATATGCCACTATAATAATATAGCCTTGGGTTCAAGGGCTTGGTGTTATATTAATTTCACCCCTCTCTTTAGTCTGATACATGGTCATGCATTTTTTGAGGATGGGGTTTTATTTAACTACAAAAGCTCAGAGTAGAGAACCCTGTGCATAAACTTGTTTTGCATCTCTGTACAAAAAAACACATGAAATCACACAAAATTGATGGCTTTAACTTTTTGCAAAAGAACCTTAGAGTTGAAGAACCTAGTGGTTGAATTTAAAAAAATGCACCATGAACAAGAAGTATTTCCTTGTGATTAACTTTATTTGAAGTTTTTTTAACTAAGTACCCAAAGGAAAGACCACTGATTGTAGCACCCAAAATCATCTTGGGTTGATGGATGAAAGAATACAACAAATGGGGAGTGGAGGAGATCCATTTTTATAACCTATATGATGTAACCAACAAGGTAGAAATGTTGATATGCAACAAAATTCATACATTGAGAGAATGGAAAGAGAAGAAGAATATTCTCCTTGTAAGTTATTCATGATTCTCAATTATAGTTTGTGAAAAATAAAAAAAAATCAAATGATAAAACATTGCCAAAAAATTCTAATTGAGGGACTGGTACTATTGGTTTTAGGTGAAGGGAATTTCCCGTTAAATAAGGACACCAACATACTCCATGATATTTCCTAAATACATAAAAGGAGATGTGTGTTATTGCGAGTCACCCTCTTTCAGAACAATTTTAAGGAACTCTTGAATCTTTTGAGGTTGGTGATCATGCCTAATACTTTATATTTGAACTCTTTTCAAGCCTTCTTCAACATGATGTCCAATATTATTATTGCAACCAAGAGGTATCCAAAATTAATGTATCAGGAGAATGTTCATGATGCAATGGATATAATCTTCTCCAAAGTGTTGTGTTGTGCACTATAGAGTAGCACTGAAGAGGTTAAAATATCCACTATACATGATCTCCAAGAACTATCATCATTATTTGTTCATTACTATAAATGAAACATAAAGGAAAGAGATTGTTAGTTTCACCAAGAGGCACTCCTACAACCCTGGTAGGGCTGATGCTTCAACTCTGTGTGTACCATTGATATGGACTATAGTGTTGACGTGCACAAAAAAAGGATGACCTAAATACCTTGTGTACACCATCTTAACCCTAGATCTATTATGCACAAGGTATTGAAAAACTAAGGTACCAATCTCAATGTTTTCCCATTCATAAAGACTATTTAACCACAAGAAAGCATTGTGAAAAAATTGGCATCTCCAGTTTTTTGACCCAACGCTATAGTGGACCTATGCTTGTTCCTAAATTCCAACAGTACCAATAATTGGTGATATGTAGGACTATGTCTAGGGATGCTAGGATGAAGAAATAGGACAATTTCCAATTTTAAAGGGGAGTATAACAAGAAAGACAATTGAAGGTATGCATATATCAACATTTTGCAAGTGTATTTTCAAGTTTTACATCTAAATAGAATGCAATTATGGTGGAAATGTCTCTTGTATGTTGATTTTTATAACATCCCACTGCTATACTTAGTTGTACTAATTTTGTACATTTTTAGAGGCCAAACATGTCAGTAGTTGATATTAGTGAAAAAGACTCATATGTCACATCTACTTCACTAATGAGCAATCAAACCTATACAAATAACACCTACATATTTTTTTTAATGGGACCCCACAAGGGTTCTGAAAGGTCAGGCTGAACAAGTTAAGCGTGATAAATATTTCTTTGGTATCTCTATCCAACAAAGATAGAGGAAACACATAAAACAACTTAAACTATTCTAGGAAGCTCTAAAATCCAACAACATCACATATCCAATTGAGCACAGTTTAGAAATATTGTTCTTGAGATGACAAGACAATTCAACTCTTCATGACAGTTTATATTATTTTGGTTTGCTTCTATGCTATACTAAAGTTGCTAAAAAAAACAAATATTTCAGTATTACTGTTTTGACAATACAAGAAATTCTAGGATTCTTGGTCATTTATTTTAGTCTAGAATGTATATGATGGCATTGTAATTTTATTGTCTTTAGAAGTAAAAAAAATGTAAATTCCTACATAATTACCATTTTTATAAAACATAATATATGAGAACATCTAAGTGGCACCTAGTGTGCATCAATGAAAAGCGTGTGAACAAGAAGATCAAGACCATTTTTTTTCAGAATCAATGACCATTTCTTGTAGAGTATCTACCACAACAAATTTTTCAAGATCATCATTCTTTTTGGGGATGGGATTATATTTCTTGTACTATTGTAATGTGCCATCCTACATATGATGTAAAATATTAGGTTATAGATATAGGTCACATAAGTGTTATGTTGTGTATGCCAAGACAGAGATATTTGGGATATATTGATTATGTGGGAATATTGAGATGTGGATACTAGTCTACTAAGATGGCTCCAAGCTCATATTTTTTGAGCACAAATGAGGAACATATGTAACATCCTTTGACAGTCGGTTCCTCATAAACAAGAATGTGACAATGAGCAACATCGATGTGAATGTATCCCATTCGTCCATGCATAGCAAATTTATGCATTTCTCTTGTATTTTCATGATTGTTAGTATCATTTTCTTGTTTCAGAAATTTTATAATTATAAAAACCATTGTGAGAAACATTACACCATTTTTGTTACTATTCATAAGAAGGATTATTCATACATACAAATAAATTCCAAGTAAACTAACATATTGAATAATTCCAAATCAAGTAAGGAAGATCTTTGAAGATTATTTGTGGAATATAGACTATTCTTTTGGTGAATCTATTAACACTAACATAAAAATCATAAAAATAGATTGAAAATAAAGTGAAAGTTGACGACAAAAATGTGCAAAGATCATCTTATTATATTGACACTCATATTTTAAAAGAATTCAATTATGTTAAAAGAAACGATGTCATTTTTCACCCTGAATGTTATCTGGATTTATCAAATATATTATATTTAAATCAGAAATATAAAGAAACCATAATGAATCTATCTTAACCTTTTAGCTTTTTAATGCTTAAATCCAAAGCTAAAATGAATCCTGAATGTTATCTGGATTTATCAAATATATTATATTTAAATCAGAAATATAAAGAAACCATAATGAATCTATCTTAACCTTTTAGCTTTTTAATGCTTAAATCCAAAGCTAAAATGAATCCTTATTGATCAATGTAAAGTTATGACTTTTAACAAGACAAAGGACATCATATGCAGTTGAATATAGGTTAGGAGGAAGACTTGACCCAGTTACAAATGTGGGAAGAACTACAACCATGTCTAGATTGTTTTCCTCGACAAAATCCCATGCTGCTTTTTCTGCTAAATTCTTGGCCAAAGCATACCATATATGCTATATCTAATATTAGAAAGGGTTTTTTAATAAAAATAAATACAAAATATCTCTTCAATTTAATATTATTCTAAACGATGATAAAATAACATTGCTCTATTTTAACTTTTTATCTATTATGCATGGAGACCAATTAAAAGGTTTTCATTTTAAGTTACCATGCATGAAGAACTTTAACTTTTTATCTATTATGCATGGAGACCAATTAAAAAGTTTTCATTTTAAGTTACCATGCATGAAGAACGATCAAAATGTTTCAAGATATCATACAGGGAGATTGATCAAAAGATTATCATCTCAAGTTATTATGTATGAAGGGCCTATTGTGTATGCCAAGCATACACAACATGCCCAAAATTTTGTTATTTACAATATGATACAATGATCTTACCTCATTAACTTTACCTTTGCAATCATGGCCTATAAATACATGATCAATATCACAATGGCACACTATTTGGGTCCATAGATTTGTCCATTTGCATGGACATAAAACAAGTCAACATACACTAGTGCAAAAAATATGTGCACTCATAACTAGTTACATCAAAATACACAAAACCATACATATATTGATGGTCTAATAGTATTTTAACTCGAGATCTAATCCTAGATCAATACGCTCCAATCCTAAAGGAATGATTTATCCCAAAGCATGTGTATCTCAACTATCTGTCTCTAAAAGGAAGATATTTGATAAGTGATTGAAGCACTAATTTTATAACAAACTATTCAATTATTCTAGAAAGTTGGCACAATATGATAGAAGTTGTAGATTAACTGAATAATACATGATGAAGATATAAAGATAAAAGAGTTGTCACATGAAATAAAGAATGGAACCAAATATTCACCAAATACAAGAACTCATTTGTAGAAAAAATTATCAATGAAATCTACAAAACCTATGAAAAAATTCAAGGTTGGCGCTAACACATTACAAGGCCAACTATGTCTAAACCAAAATTGATTAAAACAACTAAGCTAGGTAGCCACATAGAATATATTTGATATCCTGAGCTATATTATAAAATGAACTTCATATTATATATAAAACTAAATATATAAACTCTATATTGGGTGCACATGATTGAATGTGGGGTTGTTGGGGCATGGAGCATTTGCCACTAAACAAATCATCAATAAGGTGTGGAAGAATGCTTCTACTATGGGGAACCATTGGAATTTGTAAGTGCATATGCATTGTTGGACTAGATGGTGTCAACATAAGTGGTTAGAATGTCCTTCTACATCTCAATATCTACAATATCCAAGGGATAACATGGTAGATTAGAGGTGGAAGTTGAGAAGTGTGAAAACTTCTAGATGGTATTTGTAGGTTGTTGTAATCCATCAAGTTTATTGTATTGTTTCAAGTTGCAGTCGACATTCAAAAAGTGTACAAATCTGCAGTAGGACAAAGTAAGGGAAGACTTTATCACACTTCCCAGTGGAAAGTGGGCCTGCAAATTCTTTCTATGTGGTATGTAGGGCCACACTTTTCAAAACTACATTTATAACGTATCGAGCCATCCTTGCCACATATAATGTGGACTTGGAGATCACAAAACAGGGAATTGTGCTAAAAATGCAAGTTGAGTTCACCAAGAAATCCAATATAATTAAAGTGGAGAAATTGTCGATGGAACCAAGGAAAAAACACTCATTGTAACTAGAGCCCATTCAAAAGGATGTGGTCAGAAGGAGATTGATCATGAAAGGCCTAGAAGAGGCTTGGATAATGTAGACTGCGAACTACATAAGTAATTTTTTGATGAAAACTATAAAGCCGTGAAAGAGAGGAGAGGAAAGATGTCTGGAAGGAACTCGAGTTCAAGGAGGAACCCACCTCCTTGAACTAAAGATACTAAAGAAAAGATAGTCAAAGATCTAGCATTGCAGCTGAAGAGTTTGGCATGAGATGTGATGCAGCTTCATGGGCTCACCATAATATACTTACTAGGTATATATATAACAAAGAAGAAAATATTGTCATCCTTATTTCAATATAGCCAAGCTCTTATTTGAGAGACTGTTGCTTAAAGGAGGAATATTCATAGATTCCTGGTTGAGAAACACACAACACTTATTGAAGTTTCTCATTAAGGGATTTTGAAAAGCCTTGAGCTAACTCTAAGCTCTTTGATCTTGTACATGAAGGAGATTTGTAGTTGTAGAATGTTTAGAACAAAAACACTCCATCGAGAATGTCGAGTCTTGCAATAATACTCCCGAGTGCTATTGAAATCCCTGGAAGATTCCATAACTTTTAATTATCTAGGTAATTCTTCTTGGGCCCCTGTTATCTTTATAGTTTTATCAAATTCGATAAGTTCTAATAGTTTTTTATCGATATAACTCAAACTACAAACCATAAAATTTTCTAATATCATAGAATAAATAAATAATTATAATGAGATCCTATTGTGTATGCTATGAAGTTTAGAAGGTTGCTTTCTTATAAGCATTTAAAACTTCCATTAAAATTCTTCCAAACAAGGAACAATATACCATGAAAAATGCAAGGCTCAAAATCAAACTCAACCAAGCAAAATATAAGTAATGTCCAACAAAATATCAAAGTCTCTAAACAACTCAACATTTTTATATCTTGATCTTCATCAAAGTATCTAAGTAATGTCCAACAAAATATCAAAGTCTCTTAAATGATAGTTCATAGCTTCATCCTGTGATTCCCATTACCAATTAGCAATATACAAAAAAAAACACCTTAAAAATGTTAAGTATCGACCAAGCATTTTATTACAATTAAACAACTCAGCACTATGACCAACAATATTTAAAACTAAAACAAGGGGAGCTGCAAAGCAACAAGCCCCTGCCTTGAGTGGCGGTAAAGCTTCAACGGAAAAAGAATTGCAAAGTTTACAAACATTTTTGAGTCTCATGAGCAGGAGCAGATTAACCAACAGTTTTAGATTCTCCAACAGAGAAGCGCAGGGCAGGCCAAATCGCCCGGGTGGTTCAACCAGCTAATATTAAAATCATTGGGGTGGTTGCAAACAACAGATGCATCTTTTCGTATGCGAGGGTCTGGTCAAATCGATCGGGTGGTCCAACCAAATAATACTAAAACCATAGCGAGAGAAAAAAGTGAATCCTAATGCATTGGGACTGGGTCACAACCCAACTTCTTTTTATAAGGCCAACAATTGTCAACAATAATGCTTTGGCACTGGGTCACAAGGCAACTTCTTTTTATAAGGTGCACAATTGTCAACAACATTTCCATGCATTCAAGACAAATGGAATTCTAGAAAAGGAATTATGATGACAGAGTATGTGGAGTACAATGAGTTTCTCAGATTAAATGCATGTTACCTATATAATCACCACCCCGCCATCCTATCTAGTTTTTTGGGTAGAGTGATGATCCGTAGGATCTTTTAATAACTATGGTTGAGTTTTAATTTTGCATGCGTTAATTAACCATTTGAGAATTAACCATTTGAGAAACTTAGTGAAAGAATGAGGAAAGAAGAGGAATTATGACAACCATATACACATATGCAGATCTGAAATGAAATAATAGACAACAAACCATAACACGTAGATTGATAACGGAGTTCGACACAACTTTGCCTACGTCTCCTGGTTTTTGTCTCTGTGGGGGAGGCTTCTTTATTTCTGTTCAAAATATCAAAAGTACATCACTGTAGTTCCAATTGGCTACAAGACTGATCTGGTCATGTTCTTCCAGATCTCAAGAACCCTGCAAAGAAAACGGCACGCAAAACGGACGTCCGGAGCTCCCAGAAATGACCCGACAACGTCTGCTCCTCAAAAGCTTCCCTTCAGCATAACTCTGCTCTGACTGCCTCTGACTATCCTCCATGGCCTCAAACATGCCTGATTTATATAGATCTGAAGTTGGTTGCTCATCTCCAACTTCCTCCCAAAATTTGGGCTCCAAAAATGCCCAATATCTCCCAAAAATGGAGAAAATCAATACAAATCAGGCATATAATCAATAGGAAATAAAAAACTTTACAAAAATAACCCACTGCATATGATTTATTGGGTGTAGCCCCCAACATGCATGCTCTGGGTCATATGGAGGCGGCCATGTGGCCACGCACCCATGCGCTGGCCCCTTTGATTGCGTTGGCTCTCGGTTTTTGTGTATGGTCAAAGGACCACGGGCTGGTGGTTATAACAACAAACTCGCGCCCTTTTATGGATAGGCCCCGGTCCTGTGGGATCCTCCTGGGATCCGGGGGCTTACCCTATCCGCCAACAGTCCCTGCGCCGTTGGTTATATGGAATGGCCATATGTTGTATGTTGCGCCGAGGGCTGGGGCTAAGCCCCAACCCTTTTATCCACTGACAAAACTTTACATCAAATTTAAATAACATTTATGCCATTTGTATAGCAAGGACCACCTGTGGGCCGGGCGGTTAGCCCAGTCCTACCAGTCCACTGCGCTATGGGAGGTCACCGGTTCGACTCCCATTAAACCCATACCAATTTTAAATATAACCTATGAACCAATCACGGGGTGCCACGTGGCAGCCCATGACTGGGCCACGTGGCACCTAACCAACCAACCACAAATCAGATGCCGATTGGTCCACGTGCCTGCCACCTGTCGCCATACATCTGCCACGTCACTTTGCCACATCATCTGCTGACGTCATCCGTGCCACGTGTCACCCTTACAGTGGTGACACGTGTCACCTCTGGATTGGTCCAACTGTCTGCTCGTACCTGTGCTCCATCACCCTGCCACATGTTTTCACCCGAGGCTGCCACATGTCGTCTCCATAAGTTGCCATGTGTCACCTTTAGGAGCTGCCACGTCAGCCTGTATGGACTGTATGGACTGTACAATCATCCCCTTTTTTTGCCTGTTTGCCTTTTCGGACATAACACAATATCTTGCTCATACAGAGCCCGTTTGACGAAGTAAATATACCGCCAAAATCAGGAAGACGAGACAGACGCAATGGCATTAGTTTCGTTGCATTCTGAGTACTTTCATTTTTGAGCATTTTTAAACCTTGTCAGGCTTCTGGATCCGATTTCGGATCACACCTCCCCACAAAAAGACCTTTTGGTCCCCAAAAGGTTACTGACTAGTCAACAAGCTTGAGATAGGCCACCCAGCTTGTCCTCTGTCTCTGAACTCTGTCCTGTGCACCTGTCTCATCAAGATCAACTGTAACACAATCATGACAACTGAAAGTATATTGTTAGCCATTTGAACCTTGTTACATCTTACTGAAGCCACTATCATCCATGTAGAAAACATTGCTAATGACAGCATCAAAAAGACGACTGCAAATGAGATGATATACTTGAAGTATTTGCACAACATGAGCTTATCTTAAAGCAACTTATGATTGATTTTCCATTCAACAACCATGTCTTGTTCTTGCTTAAGATCAATTACTTCATTTGAAACAATTATTGGTTTGTTGCTTGCTTGCATTGCCTTCTTTAATTGTTCCATTGTTTGAAGTGTTTTATTTGCTTTAATATGATGAGCACGAACCACATAATCTTGACCTGCTTTAGTGAATTGATATTGATTCTTTGTCCTGTAGAAGATTGCCTTACGATCATACAAGTATGGACTACCTAATACCATTCCACATTTTTTAACGGCACTACATCACATGTTACTTTGTCCACATACTTAGATGAAATTGCAAATTTGATTGTGCACTGCTTTGTCATTTGAAACAATTATTGGTGTGTTGCTTGCTTGCATTGCCTTTGTTAATTGTTCCATTGTTTGAAGTGTTTTATTTGCTTTAACATGATGAGCATGAACCACATAATCATGACCTGCTTTAGTGAATTGATATTGATTCTTTGTCCTATAGAAGATTGCCTTACGATCATATAAATATGGGCTACCTAAGACCATTCCACATTCTCTTAATGACACAACATCACAAGTTACTTCATCCACATACTTAGATGAAATTGCAAATTTGATTGTGCACTGCTTTGTTATGTGTATCTGATGATGATTGCTTATCCATTTAAGTGTGTAAGGCTTATGATGTAGTTTTGTTTTTAATCCCAATTGCTTAACCAATTCTTCTGAGATTAGATTAGATTGAGATCCACTGTCGATTAATGTGTCTATCTTAGTGTGTCACATGATTACCCTTATATGAAACAACTTGTTTCTACAATCAATGTCTTCACCAAATTTACCTGTCATACCAACCAATGAAATCTTTGACTCATCACCTGAATCCGATCCCAAGTCTGTGGGTTTTGATGTCGTTGCCACTGTTTGTGTTCCCTTATTTTCTTTGAACCACTTTGGCCTCTTCTCAGGATGCAACTGCCAACATCTGTCCTCATCATGTCCCTCTTTCTTGCAATGCTTGCAAGTGGGTTTTCCTTCCTTCTTTGTCACTGCATTTGTATTCTTTCCATGCTTTTTCCTCCTATCTTCTTTCTTTGAAAACGACGATTCCCCTAACACACTTGCTTTCCCTGCTTCAATATACGTAGCTTGAACATAAACCTCATCAAGGTTAGTGGGTCCAAACATAAAAACATTGTTTCTAATATGCGCAGGTAAACCTCCTATATACTTCATAAGAGTTTCTTGTGTTTGCAAAGGGATATCTAACATTAATGCCATTTTTCTAAATCCATCGGTGTATTCTTGCACTATTTGTCCTTTTCTTAGTTTTAAAGATTGCCATTCAATTATCGCTTTTTATTTATAACCCAAAGGATAAAACTGTTTCCTAAGTGCAGAAATGAAATTCTTCCATGATGGAAATACATTACCCACATCTTGTGTTCCTTTTTGCAGCTTGCTTTGCCACCAGATAAGAGTTGTACCTGCAAGTCTCAAAGATGCCAACTTAATTTGTGTGGCCTCATCCTTGATCTGTTGCACACTGCAGTATACCTCCATCTGCCTGATCCAATTATCAAGTTTTTCTGCATTTACTTCACCATCATATATGGGCAACTCAAATTTTACATCAAGTTTTAACAATGGCATTTCATGTTTATTCTTATGAACATTTTTCTTTCCACTAGATTTAGAACTTGAACTTGAAGAAGAAGGAGAAGAAGGAGGTGTTGATGGAGGTGAAGGAGGAATGTGAGGTAAAGATTGCCATTCAATTATTGCTTTTTCTTTATAACCCAAAGGATAGAACTGTTTCCTAAGTGCAGAAATGAAACTCTTCCATAATGGAAATACATTACCCACATTTTGTGTTCCCTTTTGCAGCTTTCTTTGCCACCAGATGAGAGCTGTACCTGCAAGTCTCAAAGATGCCAACTTAATTTGTGTGGCCTCATCCTTGATCTGTTGCACACTGCAGTATACCTCAATCTACCTGATCTAGTTGTCAAGTTTTTCTGCATTTACTTCACCATCATATATGGGCAACTCAAATTTTACATCTAGTTTCAACAATGGCATTTCACTTTTATTCTTATGAACATTTTTCTTCTCATTAGATTTAGAACTTGAACTTGAAGAAGAAGGAGAAGAAGGAGGTGTTGATGGAGGTGAAGGAGGAATGTGAAGATGGTCCTCTTCCTCTTCACTTTTTCCCTTTGAAGATCCACCCAAAACTGGTCGCTTCCATTCTAAGTAATCTTCGTACAAAACTTTCACCATCTCTGACATAGCATGGAATGTTTTCCGGAACTCTTTCTCATCTTGAGAAATTCCTTCTTCCGATGCCATCTTCTCGCTGTGAGAAGCTCTCTTTCTCAATCCAATTAATGGATTTTATGCAACAATCTCGCCTTCACCACATTGTAGATTTTCCCTGGTTAACATGCAAAACTCAAATCCAAACATCAACTAGCTCTGATACCACTTGATCCATAGGATCTTTTAATAACTATGGTTGAGTTTTAATTTTGCATGCGTTAATTAACCATTTGAGAATATTAGTGAAAGAATGAGGAAAGAAGAGGAATTATGACAGCCATATACACATATGCAGATCTGAAATGAAATAATATACAACAAACCATAACACGCAGATTGATAACGGAGTTCGACACAACTTTGCCTACGTCTCCGGGTTTTTGTCTCTGTGGGGGAGGCTTCTTTATTTCTGTTCAAAAGCTCAAAAGTACATCACTGTAGTGCCAATTGGCTACAAGACTGATCTGGTCATGTTCGTCCAGATCTCAAGAACCCTGCAAATAAAATGGCACGCAAAACGGACGTCCGGAGCTCCCAGAAATGACCCGACAGCGTCTGCTCCTCAAAAGATTCCCTTCAGCATAACTCTGCTCTGACTGTCCTCCATGGCCTCAAACATGCCTGGTTTATATAGATCTGAAGTTGGTTGCTCATCTCCAACTTCCTCCCAAAATTTGGGCTCCAATAATGCCCAATATCTCCCAAAAATGGAGAAAATCAATACAAATCAGGCATATAATCAATAGGAAATCAAAAACTTTACAAAAATAACCCACTGCATATGATTTATTGGGCGCAGCCCCCAACATGCGTGCTCTGGGTCATATGGAGGCGGCCATGTGGCCACGCGCCCATGCGCTGGCCCCCTTTGATTGCGTTGGCTCCCAGTTTTTGTGTATGGTCAAAGGACCACGGGCTGGTGGTTATAACAACAA
>CBVK0102869778.1:0-15053 GCA_900067695.1 Picea abies | reverse complement strand
CCTAACCAACCAACCACAAACTGCCACGCGTCAGATGCCGATTGGTCCACATGCTTGCCACCTGTCGCCGTATGTCTTCCATGTCACTTTTCCACGTCAGCTGCTGACGTCATCCATGCCACGTGTCACCCTTACAGTGGTGACACGTGTCACCTCTGGATTGGTCCAACTGTCTGCCCGTACCTGTGCTCTGTCACCCTGCCACGTGTCTTCACTCGAGGCTGCCACGTGTCGTCTCTAGAAGCTGCCATGTGTCACCTTCAGGAGCTGCCACATCAGCCTGTACGGACTGTACAGTCATCCCCTTTTTTTGCCTATTTTCCTTTTCGGACAGAAAGCGATATCTTGCTTATACGGAGCCCGTTTGACGAAGTAAATATACCGCCAGAATCAGGAAGACGAGACGAACGCAATGGCACTGGTTTCGTCGCATTTCGAGCACTTTCATTTTTTAGCATTTTTAAACCCTGTCAGGGTTCTGGATCCGATTTCGGATCAAGTGAAGAGTAGAGCAACGGAGCTGCCAAGAGATAGAGGATACTGCTCCCGCCCTATGTAACAAGCAACAGACTAACCAGTAGTAAATAATATGAGGAGAAGAGTTGGGGTCGCACACTAAATAAGCCTGTACAAAAAAACATATTTAATATAGTTGGGTGAGGTTGGGATTCATTTACCAAATCAATCCATTTTGGTGATAGATAGGGTCTGGTTATAGCCTTGTTCTCTACACTTTTCAGCCACAAAACACTGAAATCAGAGCATTTTAGAATTTGAGATTTTGAGCAGTGAAATCGGAGCATTTCAAAATTGGAGATTTTGAGGTTTATTTTGAGAGAACCAAATTTAGAATCACAACTTTATTCCAAGATGGGCTGATATGGTGCCGACTTCCTGCTATAGGGAAAACTGTGAATGGTTTGAGGCGAGACAAGCACGTAGAGAACGTAGCTGTGTAAAATTATTCAGAGTGTAGATTTTTACAAGCCTGACTTAGAGGCTTGGCAAGTGAAACTTTTTACACAAGGACACAACAATTACAGGTATGCTAATACAAAGTACAAGATGGGTTGATTTGGTGCCAATACAAAGTACAAGATGGGCTGATCTGGTGCCAACTTCTTGCTATAGGGAAAACTGTGAATGGATTGAGGCGAGACTAGAATTGGGGTAGAGATTTGAGAGTAATTTTGGCCTGTTTTGCATCGGCTAGGGCACAGATTTCTGAGCCCATTATTTCAGCTAGGTCTTCTGGAAATTATGTATATTCTATATTTTCTATTTGTCAAGCCTTGTGCCATTGTTTCTAGTTTTAGGATAGTCTTATGGATTTTTCTAATGACAAAACATACATATGATAATAAGCGTCCTTGATCAGACACTAAATCAAGATTTCTACAACAATGACATACAAAATGCTGCTTGCAATAGATATAATTCTATGATGAACATCGGTGTTACTAGACTCTTCCGAGTCCAATCCTACTAGTATGACTCTGATTGGCAAGTAAACCATGAGTTTAGTGAATCAGACTAAGTTCGTTGTCTATTAAAGATACAAAAAATTGCTTTTTAGGACTACATTCCACAACAAAAAACTAGCAAACCTGTCAATTGTCCAAAATCCATGTCATTTTTTCGTGCGCACTATCACAAATGTACTTTAGAACAAGTTATTGATGAAAATTTGCAATGCATGATAATTGTAAATTTCAGAAAGATTAGTGAACATTCTTCTTCTTCCTCTGTTTCCTACTATGCATATGTCTGAACAGATTAACCTTGAATGGGGTTCAATGAAAATTTGCAATGTATGAGCAGTGTAAACTTCAGAGAGATTAGAGATTAGTACCTGTGTAAAATTATTTAGATTACAGATTTTTACACCCTGGTTGAGAGGCTTCGCAACTGAAACTTTTTACACAAGGACCCAACAGGTATGTTAATATTATTACATATTATTCAGAAAATTGAAAGCACACACAGATAGGGTTAATGTCTTTTACCAAAATAGCTTTGTAATTGCTTCAACTAATTATTAAATAACACACAAATTGCTTCAACTTAGTAATGGTAGGCATCCCATTTATTTGTATGCTGTAGGGATGAAATGGTTGAATGCCACAACCTTACACCGGAATTGATGAAATGGTTGAATTCCACAGCCGTACACCGAAATTGAGCAGGGAACTAGCCATGAGTAGAAGCAACGAACTAGCCATGTCCACTAGGCCATCAATGAGTAAGTATGCATGTGTCTATCATACCAGACAAAAGAAATTTATATGAAAGAATTTGTGTTCGCCCATGCCCTCAGTTTGATCCTATCCATCCCCCTCCCAGCGGGTTTGGCCCTGGATAAGAGGAAGAGAGGCTGGGAGAGATAAGGGCAGGGAGATCCTCCATCATCCAAGTAGCCTCCTCAAAAGTAGGATAGGCGTGCTTGAGGTGCTTTCGTGCAAGGGCTTGACCTGCAAGAGTGAAAGGGAAACTTGAGAAAGGAAAGGGGGTGCGATGGAACTGCTTGACCTGCAAGAGTGAAAGGGAAGTTTGAGAAAGGAAAGGGGGTGCGATGGAACTCTTTTCCAGAAGGAACGGTAAGCATGGAAGGTATCTGAGACCCTGGAGCTACCAACTATATACTTTCCAAGCATTATTTTTTTTATATTTGAGGTGGCTAAGGAGCAGATGTCCCATAGCATGTGAGACACACCTAAAGTCCAGATGTCCCATAACATGTGAGTTGCAAAAACCATATATGCTTAAAAATGGTATAAGTATGCAAAGCTTTAGGATAACATTTAATGTACTTGAACTGAACAACAATTATTAAACAAGCCAAAATATGTAATAGAGATAACTCCCCATCCTTAACTTTGAAACGAATAATTTCATCAAAATTGCCCCCTTGCCGAGTTGCAAAAACCATATATGCTTAAAAATGGTATAAGTATGCAAAGCTTTAGGATAACATTTAATGTACTTGAGCTGAACAACAATTATTAAACAAGCCAAAATATGTAATAGAGATAACTCCCCATCCTTAACTTTGAAACGAATAATTTCATCAAAATTGCCCCGTTGCCTTGATAAGAGACCGAATAAGAGGTCAATTTCATTGATGGGAGGATATAAAGACAACACTTAGGATATAAGGTTTAAAATGTTCGATGTTTACAAAAACTTTATATTAAAATGTTTTGAAGTGAATGTGAAACTAATGGAAAATAGAAGAATCGATTGCTATAATCCCTAGCCTAAAGGCAGGGACTAATAAGGGAAATAATAGAAGGAAATTAACAAAACTTAGCTTTCTCACTTCAACAAAAACGAAGAGGAAATCCACTTTTTCTTTGGATTGTTTTGAAATCTATTACAATAGTTGCATTTAAAATACGTCCTTTGCACTTTTAAGGGAATACAAACTGTTTTGAATAAAACAAACTTTGATTTTGGGAATATTTTGATATATGGCCGCACACTGATTTTAGCATGTAATTGGTTTATGAATATTGATAGCATGTAACTGATTCCTGAACATTGCCAGCAAGCAATTAATATGAACTCAATGTAATTGATTGCATATAGCTAATGTACGATTTTTTTTTTGAATGAATATGAAATAAGGTAACAAGGCATGTTTCTTTTTGCTGGGAAATACGATAGTGTGATTCTTGCTTATTTTTTCCCTATTTTCCTGTTTTTTCTCTTGGTCCTGTTTGTGTGCGAACTACTACAATATTTCTATTATAGTGGGAAGTTTGTTATGGTATCAGAGCCAAGTTTTGTTCTTAGAGGAAACCCTAAACCAACTAAGTTTTTTATGGTATTGGAGCCAAGTTTTATTCTTAGAGGAAACCCGAAACCAACTAAAGGGATGTGGGACTATTCGGTCAAAAACATGAGAAGAAAACAACCTCAAAGGTAATTGCATCACCATTCAAAAACTTTTGAAATGAAGTATGTGGGGGTAAACAATATGAGTGATCACATATTTTCACTCAAAGATTTGTTTTCCTAGTTTGTTATTGCAAGGCCTGAGCATAAAATTTTTGAAATGAAGTATGTGGGGGTAAATAATATGAGTGATCACATATTTTCACTCAAAGATTTGTTTTCCTAGTTTGTTGTTGCAAGGCCTGAGCATAAAAGTATTAGTATCCAACAAATTATGATTTTATTAAAGACACTCTGAACGTCTATTATACTTTAAAAACAATTCCGATGAACAAATAAAATCTGAATTTTCAAATGGTTGTTGATGCATTATTAGAAGAGGAAACTCAATGAGTTGATATAGGAACAATATTGATATAGAAGTTGCAGTCTTATCTTGTTTGCTTTGGAAATTAGGAACATCAAGATCCTAATGTTGATACACTAATGATTCAAATGAAGATTGTTTGACTATAGACTCTAGAGCAACAAAACACATGACAAGTAAGGAAAACTTGCTCAAGATATATTTCCCTCTTCAAATGAAAATGATTGTCTAGTTTGGAGATAGAAAAAGTCGTAAAGTAAATGGTGTGGGGCAACTGCAAGTCCCTCTCGCTCATGTAGGAAGCAATAAGTTGTAAGGAGTATTGCATGTTTCAAATTTGGCAAGTAGTTTGATATTTTTTGTTTAATCTTCCAACACCTATTTATTCCCTCCACATGACACTAAAGCATTGCAACTGTTACAATACCATGCACTTTGGCATAATGTAGGAAGCTAGAACATAATAAAAAGAAAGATATTTTCTTCACTTTCTCTTGTAACAGAGTGAATAAATGGGAGAAGACAAGTATGTGATTGTTGTTGCTGCACATTCTGAACACAATGCAAGATATTTTGTTGGAATTGTTGCAGATGCACATTTGGAGGTTGTTGTTGGTGGTTGAATTATATGTTCTTTTGGTTATTGTTGTTGCAAGTTTTGTGCTTCCCATTGAAGAATATGTTGTGGATTATGTTGATGCTAAAATTTTCCCCTTCATAGTAGTTATTGTGGCATATATTGAAGTTGTTGAAACTAAATAAGTCGTAATGTTCAATGAAATTGCAAAGGATATTTTGAAGGCTCAACACTCCAGATTTCTTGCAATGTTGCTGTAACCATTGTCGTGTACACATTTGGCTGGATTCATGTCATGAAAGATTCAAATCTTTGTTTCATCTATATCCAAGGATCCATGCCTAGTCCTTGAAATTTTAAACCCATAGGTGCTTGCCCCCCATTATCTTCTACTATCCACCTAAAATTTGTATTCATATTTCCCTTGTCATCTTTGATACCGAAAGATTCTAGGCAGATTCATTTCCATCCTTCCTCACTCAAAAAATACATGGGTTCTTTTTTTAGCTATAAGATGTAAGGAACTACATAATGAGTAGACTAATATTCATCCCTCTTGCAACTAATGCACTGATAACATGACTTATTATAGATGACACACTCTGATTCATATGTTTAGAGGAGTAACATCAAAACTTTTCAATTTGGCTAATAAAATGCATATTTAAGATAATTTGTTGCAGTGCATACTGAGTTAGGGATATTGAAACATCCTCAAGCACCTCCCCAAGGTGCTTGTTTTTTTATAACCAATATATGGCTATCTATGCTAGCCTTGTAAACAATTTCTTTACCACCTTGTCTCTTACAACCATCACAATTGCAGCAAGTTGTGCAAGTTGGTTCAACTTCATGAATAATTCTTGGAAAGATAAAGAAGGCATTGGATCTAGGTCTCAAATAGATCTTCTCTCCTGCCATTTTGGTACGTATTTCCAATCAATTCACATTTCCTTCTCTAGAATAAATCAGACCAAGGGCATATTGATAACAAAATGGATCTCTCAGTATGTCTACAACATATTGAATATAATGTTTCCAATCCTTACACTGTATTAAGAGTGATGCAATCTGCTCTAGTGCCACTAGAGCTACCTTACATGTGCCTTTTTGGTTTTCAATTCGCTATCCCAAGACTTTTCATATAGTAAGTGGTATGAGATCATCAGAAAGGAATATTGTATTCCTCAAAAGGGCTAGTTGTGAGCCTGTGTTTCTGTCGATCCCAAATTAGAAAAATACCTAAATTCCACACTATATTCATCTTTCAACTTTTGATGGATTTTTCTTTTGACATCACACATTAGTGGACCAATTATTTTCTACACCAGAATAGGGATTTTTAGTTCTTGAACTCCCAATGAAATTTTCTTGTGTATGAGCTACATTAAAAATAAACAAGAAGACTGACTCGGGCTTCAATGGACAGATTATATTGCATATCTGCTCTAAAATAAACAAAGATATCCTCCCCTTTCTCTCCTAAAAATGAATTTATAGATATGATATGCATTCCCATATGAGATGATACTTGTTCGCATCACTCTCAAGTATAAGGCAATTGGAAAACTCACTTAAGAGGTAGTTGTACTTACTGATTAATTTTTTTTTTCCTACTTTCACAACCAAATTCACGTTGAAAACAAATGATCAAAACAATCATAAAATAGAAATAGGATGTCTTGTAATGATGTTGCCATCCTTTCCAATGAAAATAACCCTAAGAGAAACATTCTCAATTGAAGGCTGTGAATATATATTAAATTTGACTCAAATCTTGTCCCCATCTTTTGATGAGAGTTATGATAAAAATACCCCCACAATTTTAAGAGTGCCAACACTACAACTGCACCACCTAATGATATCCCATGCAACACAAGCCACCAATACCTTTTCTCTATATGTCTGTATAACTCCAATGTAGGAATCCCTTTAGCATGACCCATAAAACCCTTGTGTGCAACATGATTGACCCGACCCTTTTGTATTATAGTATTAAACAAATGTGGCTTGTCATGTTTGTACCTTGCTTTATTGCTACTTCATGTTATACCTCCTTGGTTATAACTAGCATAATTTTCTTCCCTTAGTGTCTTCATGAAATATAACCCTTTGTCTTATGGGTGCATTTTCTACAATATCCTTATACTACTTGGTTCCAATGAAAGAATCAAAAGGTGTATACTCTACTTCAGCTAGTAAGTACCTATAAGGCACATGATATAAAAATGTTTCCATATTTCAAATATATTATTGCTCACCAAAATCTACCTTAATCTACCTTGAATTGATTAACTATTAAGACCATCTCAAATGAAAGTTTGAGATAAATAGTTTGATCATGATCCCCAATAATATTTCCAGCGTGCAATGTTGTAACTCTTGATAGAGGTTAGACTCTAGATATTTGACCTCATAGGTTAGTTATGATTTTATACGAGTTGTACTCACACTCCCACAATGTATTGATTTTTATGTACCTAGCAGTCCCTTTGATCTATTTATGATCATTAGTACAATAAATAATAAAATTATATTATCTTCTCAATCACCAGCCTTATGGGGTATTGACTTCAACCTTATGGTTCTCAACATGATCTGTATTTTCCTTGTTAGTTGCAGATACCTCTCCTATCAAATCTTCAAGTTCTCTATAATCTTCTTTATAAAGTTATACATATTCTAAGCATATTTTTCAGGATATTCTTTATTATAAGATTCCCATAAGCCTATATATATTCATCAATGAAGGCTAGCAAGTGCCTACCTCTCTTCTTGATTCTCTATGTCTAGATAAATCCAACATTACTATTGTTTCTCCCATGAGACCAAGGAAGTAGCTCTCATACCACGGTTATGAAAGAAAACATGGAATTTGATATTTTTTGTGAAACTCTGAAATTTGATAGGTGATACTAGTACCAAACAACATAAACAAAAAATAAGTAATAATTGTAAATACTAAAAACCAACAACAACAGATTCAACACTAACAATAGAAATTCCAAAATGTTTCCAGTAGTGCATTTGGTTGCAAATTCTATAGCACTAAAAACAAAACAAAAACCAATAGTGGCTACTAGTAACAAAGCTCAAATTCTCAACATCCTTAATGCATAAACTCTGAAACTTTGCTGAGAAGGTATGTATACTAACTCATAACCATTATCATGTGATTTTTATAACCACATATCATTGCCATGCATAATCCATGTAGAATAAATAAATTTTTAACCTCCCAACAGGCTTTGGTATCTATCATGCAATAGAATATCAATTCATGCATTATCCCAGAGACTAAAAACATAGACAACACTGCAATTGCTTGACCCCAAGGAGGAATTTCCCCTCCAACTTCTATTAGTTGGTTCTTTTCACGATTTTTCTTGTACAACTTGATGTGGGTCTTTCAATAGAAATACAAGACATGATCATAAATATATGGGAGAATAATATTGGTGATAGTAAGGTTCCATCTCTTACCCCAAAAATTCTGCAGGGATCTCGAAAGATAAGGTTTTTTGAATTGGGTTCTAGTTGTACCCCAAGGAAAGTATTTGCAAGACTTGCAACGATTACTAGAAGGATATCTTGAGCTAAGTACATATGCAAACAATAAGGAAATACTCTAAAACTAGGGAAAAATGAATTCCTTAATGAATATGAATTTATAACTACCGATAATAGGCATGCTTCCAGAGCTACATTTATCAATCTTGTGAATTTTCCTGTTGACTTGGGTTTGGACCTGAACTCATGAATATCTATAGGAGAAATGGAGACAACCATGAAATTCCATAGATTTATCATTGTCCATGGCTTTTCCAGAGGAACAACATCGAAAGAAAGCATTAGAATCTTGAAAGAAATGATCCAAATAAACATAAAGGACAAAATTCCTCTCATATGCACACTAGGAACTTGCCATGGAAAAACTATGTACATACCAATGACATACAAGACATCTAAAATGCATGGAAGCCCCCTTGGGAGCTTTGATACAACATACTATGAATAGATTATCCCACATAAAATGGTAGCCAAAATTCCAGAGCTGCTCTTCAAGCCTTCCATGGCATACATCTTCAAGCACAAACACTCCAATAGTATTAGTTATGGTGGATGAACATATATTCAACTATCTTCCCTCTCACAAACCATATTTGATATTTATGTTTATGTCATGTGCATGTCAATGGATATCGCATCAACCATTAAGAAAATTATAATCTAAACCAATAAAACTTTACAATTTCCATGCACATGCTGATGTCATAACATCACTATTTTAAAGCATTGTTTTCTGGTAGTTTCCATAGTTTTCAAGGTCTATTGATAAAATATTAGATTTTCTGTCATCAGATGTTGTTAGAATTGCAAATGCAGAAAACACAATCCACATATGATAATTAACAATCACACATATAAGAAACATAGATATTTCACGTGGTTCACCCAAATGTTGGGCTACGTCCACCAAACATAGGCATCGGTTGTCTTATTATTCAGATCATGGAGATTACAACAGACTAACAAGTTCCAACATTCCTCTCACTCTGTCGTATTTGCCTCTACGGGATTACATGAATTTATATACATTCACATAAGAAACTGATTATTAAATGCAATCCCTATCCATTTCTAACTTGGTCTATTTGGTTGTAACCAACGTAGAATAATAGGATCCAAATCCATCCTTGGAAGAATTCGTTGTCACCAAATCCCAACAATCTCCACCTTGACAACAATTAACCTGATACCTTGCTCCTTCCTTTTGTTCATCACATTTTCTGCAAGCCAAGAGAAGCCAAGCACCATTGCAGCTTCTCTAATAAAAATGGTTTCATGATATTTCCCATGTGACTTGTACAAGTTTGGATTTCCTGAGGGGTCACTCCACCTCCAACATGTCTTCCACAACTGTTTTGTGAGACATATTTAGTGACAAATCTCCTTCTATCCAAAACACCTGTAAAATATACATTACAATTATCACAAACTATCTCAGTGTAACCATTATAGGTGACATTTGTGCTTCTCAAATGCTCAAGCACCCATTTCACTACAACCCTTGAATCTGTCATGTATTCGATACCATCATTAGCATGTGAAACATCTGGTCTTAACCATTTCATCACATACAACATACTTCCTATTGAACTTACACAAGACATAACCTTTTCTTCTTTATAGACATGCCCTATGCTTGAAGAAAACTTACAATGGAGAGAAAGAGGGATAAAAAATGGTTTTACAATGTTCATACTGAACTCCAACCACAACTTACCATTACCATTTCTGTGTACTTCCATGACCATAATTTGTTTTGTTTCTCCTTGATCCCTCATCTGAATTGTCTTTTCCACCTGAGTCATTTTCTTATTGATTTTATCCATGCTCTGGCTTGCATCGAGCATATCATCAACAAATAACATCAAGATTGTGAATGTACTATAAACTGTATAATCATTCCTACCCTTTGAAAAATTCTGACTCACTATGAAGGATTCAAACCTCTTGTATATTTGCCTGGGTACCAATAGGCCATATAATAAATTATCTAGCATGCAAACAAATTTATCGTTGTGATCTTGAATCAACCCTTTTGGTTGTTCCATAAATACTATATCTCTATCAATGATGACCTTGTGAGAAGTATGATCCCACACACAACATCCCTTTATACCACCATCATGACTTGTAGAGATATAAAACACGCAGGAATTCATAAACAAAGATTTTAAGTCTGGAAATGATTTATCGCTTACCAGTACCTGCAATTCTTTCTTTCTCTTATGACCTTGATGCTTCTCCCATAAACAAGAAGATACATCTGTCACTTCAGATGCTACTTCAGTACTCCCTTCCAGCTTATAAGGTTATCAACTTTTTTTTCCTTCATCACTACTAAACTACCTTTCGACAGTGTGAGTGCTCCACCTTGACCTGTATACTTATATCCACAAGAATCCAACACTCCCAATGAAATCAAATTTGATTTAAGCTCAGGTATATATATAACATCCATTAATTCCCTAACAATACCATCGAACATCCTGATTCTAATACTGCCAACCCCAACAGTTTTACAGGGAATACCATTTCCCATGAACACTACATCCTCATCAACAGATTGGTAAGAAATGAACCAATTTCTATGTGAGCACATGTGGTGGGAGGCACTTGAATCTAACTGCCATTCTTATTGATATTTTAAATTACTAGAAATGGATAAAACTTGATCAGTCATACCTGAATTTGTTACAGCCAAATTTGTTTCCTTCGTAGAGTTTTCCTCAGATTCCTTTGTTTTCCAACAATCTTTCTTGAGATGTCCTATTATTCCATAGTACTAACATTTTGCTTTACCCTTTCTGTGTCTTGACTTATATCAAGAAAAACTTCTCTCATTCTGCTCTTTAGTTTGACCTCTGACCAACATCGCCTTTGAAGTTGAGGTTTCTTGACTAGATTTTCTCCTCATCTCCTCAGCCAACAAAGCTCCCACAGCAGAGTCATAATCTAAAACATCTGTTGAGCTAAAGCTAATAGAGGTGACTAGATTATCCCAAGACTCAGGCAACGAACACAATAGTGTAATAGCCTTATCTTCATCTTCGAATTTAACTTCCATACTAGTCAATTGAACTATAAGGGTATTAAAGGTATTTAAATGGTCAACAATTTTTGTACCTTCTTTCATCTGCAAACTGTACAACTGTCTCTTCAAGTAGATTATGCTTGTCAAGGACTTTGTCATATATAGAATTTCCAACTTGCTCCATAACCCTGATGTTGTATCATCTCCTATGATATTAAACAAAACATCATTTTCCAGACATAAACGAATGGTACTAAGAGCTTTTGCATCCAGATCTTCCCATTCCTCATTCATCATGGTTGTTGGTTTCTTTGACTTGCCTACCATTTCTTTTTGCAACCCTTGTTGCACCATTAAATCCCACATCTTAAGCTTCCAGAGCTCAAAGTTGTTTTTACCACTAAACTTTTCAACTTCAAACTTCGAACTCTGCATCTTAGCCATTAGCACAAAATCTCCTAATACCCACTACTTATAAAACCCTTTTAAATGTGCATGAATAATAAATAAGGTTAAATGTGGATCCTTAATAAATAAGGTTAAATGATAACCAAAAAAGGTTTTAAAATAATATATATATATATATTTTTATATATTTTATAAAACCTTTTATATCCTCATCAACATCCACGTGAGATCCACCTCACATAAAAAGGTGTTCCTTTAAATACTATATTTTATCCTCCACCTTTTTACATATTATATTAAATCCCAAATATAACATAACCTTCATCCCTTTCCACTTTCATAAAAGACCATACCTTAAAATTTTCCAAGAAGAAAAATCATGCGAATTTTTATCTTAAGGATTCGTCGCACCTCCCGATGTGAGTTCCCTGTGACATGCTTCAATGGGTCGTCGCACCTCAAAATACAACCAGGCTACGACTATTTCAAGTGGTCGTCGCTCCTCTCGATACAACCAGGGTGCGACGAGCTCAAGAATTTTTGTGCAAGTGAAAGCCAACCTATAGTACGTCACACCTTCCAAGAGGAGACCCCTGCGACGATGTGGTAATTGACGCACTGTACACAGGTTTCACTCCCGCGGCTCTTCCAAGAATTTGACGCCCTCGACACCCTCTCCTCCAACTAGCTCTGATACCATTTGTTAGAATTGAAAATGCGGAAAACACAATTCACATATGATAATTAACAATCACACAAATAAGAAACACATGGATTTCACGTGGTTCACCCAAACGTTGGGCTACATCCACCAAGCATAGGCATCGATTGTCTTATTGTTCAAATCATGGAGATTACAATAGACTAGCAAGTTCTCACATTCCTCTCACTCTGTCATATCTTCCTCTACAAGCTTACATGAATTTATATACATTCACACAAGACACTGATTATTAAATGAAATCCCTATCCATATTCTAACTTGGTCTATTTGGTTGTAACCAACGTAGAATAATAGGATCCAAATCCATCATTGGAAGAATTCGTTGTCACCAAATCCCAACAGATGTGAGGGCACATGAATTTCTTAAAGCATGGAATATGGTGTTCACTCGACATCAATATGAAACACTGACATGTTTGAAAATACTAAATATAAAAAGCACATGATAGTGATTTTAATGGTAACATAACCAACCGCGAGAACCTACTGAAATGACCAGAGCCATGGATTGATTCAGCATACCTCTCAACAGACTATGGTTGGGATGGGCAAAAGCTAAGAGAACTCAACCATGGACTGACTTGGTGGCTCTGATGGTGGAGGACAAATATGTGAGTACAACTCGCCTTACACAGGGACTTCTCTATCGCTACATTCTCTTTGTCAAGAAGAATCTGTCACTTTCTCTGTCACAACGAATCGAACCGATATCAGGGGCCATGGTATCATTTTCACTTCTTAGGATAGGGTTTCAAATCATGAATAAAATGACACGGATATTGATTTTTACCCTTTTATCTTTCCAACCCCCTCACCCTCACCCTCACCCCCACCTCAACCCTCTTGAGTGCACCCCCCAAATACCTATATTGTTCTATATCATTAAAAAAAAACCCTGCACCCCTTAATACTCTCCAATATATTGCCTTATATTTTCACTGATTTTTTGGCCTCCTTTATGAACATATGTGATAATATATTGTCTTCCTAGTGAATCCCCTGTGAATAGTGTAGGTGTTTACTTTATTCTTTATTGAATTTATTCTAGTACCACACCACCTAAGATGAAGGAAAAAATGTGCATAACCTTGTGATTATGTGATGGTTGGGTTTCCCTGCCATCATACCTACTTTGTTTAACATCAAGTTTAGTAGGGATGGTAAATTGGTATTAATTTGTATTATTTATTTACTCTCATTTCTAATTTATAGGTTGCTACCCCTAAAGGGGCCATTCAAATAATCAGAAAACAAAAAACATCAAAACATGCACAACACTTGAAAACCAAAGGCAGGGGTCCACCCCATGAAACGAAAACCATACACTCTATTATTTAGCTACTATATATATATATATTTCTATCATACATTAGTTAACTAGATTTCAAATTTTGCTAACCAAGAGACACGCTTGTGAAAGCAAGAAATGATCTCGCCACTTGGATGACTTGGTATTTTTAATTTATGCAATTTCAAATTCAAGAATACCAGGAGTCAAAGCCATGGAATCTTCATCATGAGCCCCTTAGAATTTGTCTACTTGGTATCGATTGAGTATCTTTATTAGCTCTTGTAAATCACACGGTCAATAAGTTGAATGTCTTAGCTTAGTCGTAATACTACTCTACTTGGGTAAGCTCAACTAAAACTCCCTAGGGGGGGTGGTCATGAGACTCTTCCTTTGCGCAGGTATCCTTCTGTCATTCAAGTAGATTTAAGAGTCCGAAATCTCTGTTGACAAGAAAGGGATAATCCCTCATTCTCTGAATTGCATGGGCCAATATTTTTTCTAATCAAGTGGTCTACGTAAGCTCACTCCTTTTATCCTAAGTGGAACAATTGTGGGATAATAAGTGTTTTCCTTATCGAGAGGACCTTCAAAATAGTATGGTAACCACTGCATGTGATTAATCAACTAAAACATCACAATTAACACTTGTTTAAAGTCTTTACCTTTCGTCGATCCACCCAATGCCTTAGTAAATATTAATTTATAACCAATTACATCCTTTTTTCATAGTTGTTACAGCGTGCTAAAGGGATGTGATTTAATTTTCAAACTCGTTTTCTAGACTTTGAAAATTCCTAGGATCACTTTCCGGGAATTTCGGGGTAATACTGGTCCATTCTAGGCCTATTCCCACACATGACAAGTCCTAAAAATCTTGTTTTTCATCAATTATAGACACCTTAAAATTCCTAGCTATAGCTTATAAAATGTGTTTTGACTCTTATTTTTCAATAATTTTGCACAAGTCATCCACCTGGAAATTGTTCGGAACCCTAGTTTACCCCAGGAACCAATTTCAAACCTTTTCCCAAGGCCATAAAGCAACAAAAAACTTGTTCACTTTTATTAGTTTGTTGGTACAAAAATCAACACGCTCATTTTCACCCCCTTGTCTATAATTTTCACCCCCCAAGTCATTGTGTCCATTCAGGAAGCTGAGGAAGGACAATACTATTGAGCACACACTTA
>CBVK0102869776.1:1847-15480 GCA_900067695.1 Picea abies | reverse complement strand
TATGGTTACAAATGTTTGTAGGCACCAACCTACTGGAGACACCAATCCCCACTGCTTTTTGTAGGCACCGACATATATGAGACATTGATCCCCTCTTCTGTTTGCAGGTACCGACCTACATGAGACACCAATCCCCTCTGTTGTTTGTAGACATCGACCTACAAGAGACACTAATCGCCTCTACTATTTGTAGGCATCGACCTACAAGAGACACAAATCTCCTTTGTTGTTTGTAGGCATCGCCCTACAAGAGACACCAATCCCCTTTACTGTTTGTAGACACCGAACTACAAGAGACATCGATCCCTACAAATGTTTGTTATGTAGGCACCAACCTACTTACAAGTTCTTCGTTTTCATTTCCTTCATTGGTCTGCTTGCTGCTTCTGTCTTCACCAAATCTTCTCTGTGCTTGTTACTTCTTCTTTCACTAGATCTTCTTTGCACTCATTACTTCTGCATTTGATGGATCATCTTGGCACTCACTCATTTTTCTTTTGTCAGATCTGATTGACACTTACTCTTTCCGCTTTCGCTCTACTTTCACCATATCTTATTGCTTCTACTTCTGCCTTGGATCTAACTTTACCCATTTTGCTTGCTAGAATGCCAGATTTATTTGTTAGAACAGTGAGATCGGAAGAGCGGTTCAGCAGGAATGCCGAGACCGATTTTATCATCTTGTTATTGTTGTGAGTTTGCTGGTTTATTTGCTGCAAGTTATGTTTGTTGTGTATTTATTTAAATCACATATTTAACTTTTTAAAGACCTCACACATAAACATTTAAAAGATGCATGAACTCGACACATAAAACCTCTTGCATAACTAAGACATTGAGCAAGGTCCTGAAAATTTTATTTTAATGGAGTAGAGGGTGCTTGCATAGCAAAACAAGTTAGCCCCCTATTTTCAGATCAAGTGGAGTCATCAATTTTTGCTATAGGAAAATTCCCCTGCGGACAGGTGAATATCCTCTTGGATTCTAGACCCATACTACCAAGATGGAAAGATGCAAATGGACACTAACATCCTTTTAAATTTAGTTAAGCTAATCAAAGTATAGAGAGGAAGAAAGTATGATGTACCTTTTTCTGAAGCTTTTCCTCGCTTATTCCAAACTGAACTTGATCTCCAAGCTCTTTAGCATAGCACAATATCTGCAATTCAATGGACAACGAAGAAAACAAAGACTTCTTACTCTATCAATATTAGTTTAAACTAAATTTATCCATAATAGACAAGTATATGCAATAATACACAAAATTGAAGGAAATAGGCCAAGTATATATTAATGAGAACATTAAGAAGATACTTACAATTTGTAGATACAGTTGCAACAAACTCCCCAAGTCCTCCTTGTCTGACCCCTTTCTTGAATTATCCACGATCAAAATGACAATACTTTTGTTGATTATTCTCCTCCTCTTCACCTTGAGAATGCCTCCTTTTATATACTTTGAGAGGCTCAACCACCTTGGTTATATTTGGGATAAGGTGAGGATATGACTCCATCAATTGTGGCATCTCCCTTAGATGAAGTATAAAGCTTGGACTCGAGCCAAAGCAACTCGAATCATTTCTAGTTGTCCTTAAAGAAAAGGGGGTTTTCTTCCCATGATTATCTCAACCAATTGGTTCTCACTCGGAGCAGGCAACAGAGCATTGCAATGCTCCCTTCTCGATGGAGAGAGAGTGCTAGCGCTCCCTGCATATGAGAAGGGGAGCGTTGATTCTCCAAACGTTCATCAAGATGACCAATTCTCAAGGAAAAACATTTTGTTTAGTTTGTCAAATGATGTGGTTTCTCCTTCCAACATGTTCTATAGGATGTATCAAGTGTTTCTATGATGTCGTTCGCAATGCGACATATGTAGAACGAAAATGCGACATTTACGACACTTGTGACAAAAGTTCGACACTTGCGACAATGAGAATGTGACATTATCGAAGTGAGGAATTTTGATGTGTAACAACTAATATTTTCGATCTGTGTATGCTCTTTTCCCTTTGCTCTTTGTGATATTGGAAAACAAAAAACAAAGAAGAAAGGGTTTTCTTGTTTGTGTATTCTCTTTGTCATGTTCTCTATGTGATCTTGGTAAATCAGAAAAAGAGGGAAAACTTTCATTTTCTAGGTAAGCTAATCGAGATCTAACCCTTGTTGTCATCGACAAGAAAAATATTTTTTGTGTGAATGCATGAAAATAAGTTTTTCTTGAGCACGCATTCCAAGTTCATCTTCCACAACAACAAAAACAACGCACCCAATCCTCCTTATTTAGACTATAATATGTTTTGCACTAGCTCACTTGGTTAAAAGTTACTTTACTTAGTAAGAGGTCTTGGGTTCAAGTATTGTTTTTGTCAAAAAAAAATTAAAGTTCATGCATTCATTTTAAAGTGAATTTCACTTAATTATAAAAGTGAATCACTATTAAATAACTTCAATATTTAATTTTTAATTTTTTTTTGCATGCAACTTTCATTTACAAAGTAACTTCATTGTAAAAATGATTCTCGCTTCTTCTATAAAAGTGGGTCACTTCATATGCAACATATTTAAAAGTGAGCTTATAGGAAAAGTTAGATAAGGAGGACCATCACCACATGGACCAACTTCTACTTTCCACATGGCTCTTTGGTTACCATTTATTCCTTTTATTTTTCAAAATGGAATAACTTTCACATCCGAAGTCCATTTTTAGTGTTGTTTTTTTTAAATAGCGTATTTTTTCTAGAGCTTTCCATCTAGACCAATAGTTTTAGTTTTAAATATATATTCTATGCATATTGTTGAGCACACACTTATACTGAGAGGGGGGGGTGAATTAGTATAAGGCTATATTTTTCTTTTTAATATTCATAAACCATAATGAAGCAAACACATAAATATAACAACCAGAAGACACAATATTTAACGTGGAAACACTTTCGTTAGAAAACCGCAAAAAAAATTATTTATTAATTTTTAGGCACCAACCTATGGTTATAAATGTTTGTAGGCACCAACCTACTGGAGACACCAATCCCCACTATTGTTTATAGGCACCAATATATAGGAGACACCGATCCCCTTGTTTTTTTGTAGGCACCGACCTACAGGAGACACCAATCCCCTTTGTTGTTCATAGGCACTGAGCTATAGGAGACACCAATCCCCTATGTTGTTTGTAAGCACTGACCTACAATAGACACCAATCCCCTTTTTTGTTTTTAGGAACCGACCTACAAGAGACACCAATCCCCATAACTGTTTGTTATGTAGGCACCAACCTACTTACAAGTTCTTCATTTTCATTTCCTTCATTGGTCTGCTTGCTGCTTCTGTCTTCACCAAATCTTCTCTGTGCTTGTTACTTCTTCTTTCACTAGATCTTCTTTGCACTCATTACTTCTGCATTTGATGGATCATCTTGGCACTCACTCATTTTTCTTTTGTCAGATCTGATTGACACTTACTCTTTCCGCTTTCGCTCTACTTTCACCATATCTTATTGCTTCTACTTCTGCCTTGGATCTAACTTTACCCATTTTGCTTGCTAGAATGCCAGATTTATTTGTTAGAACACTAGATATGATCTTCGATAATATTTAATCATCGCTCTTTGAATGATATTCAAGCGTTACTCCTCAAATGGTACGCATAAGAATATTACATTTTCACCCACACACATTTTTCCTCATAACCCTCTTCTCCATTTATACTTTACCATAAGCTTTACATGAAAATTCACGTTCGTTTGAAAAGACACGACTTTTATTAAATAATAATTAATTTCCCCCCTTTTTTAATTTTTAATTTAGTTTTTAACATACCATGGGTAAAATACCACCATGGGTTTTAAATCCATGTGCAAATACTTTAATCCATTTTCATGTTTACTCCACTTTTACATAAACTCCACTTTCACTTTTACCTTTTTTTAATCCACTTTCATGTTTACTCCAATTTTACATAAAATCCACTTCCACTTAACTTTTCCACTTTTATATTTATTAAAGTCACATTTATATTTGAATACTTACTTATCATTGAAATCAATAATAATAATTTATTCAACAATTACCCAGGTTGGGTGGTCCATTGTTGCTTCATTGATTCTTGAAAATTGTTGAAATAGTAGCTAGGCTATGCCTTGCAAATGTTATAATCAACTAGGTGACACTATATGGCATTTTCATAGGGTAGGGTTAGTCAAAGAACCAAGAGGCGCAAAAAACACATGCAATTGTGACACTTGCAATAAGAATCACTTGTGATGCAAACAAACTTAACACGACTATTTCCATACTCAATTATGATTGCAACATGAGGTGGACCAAAACAATAGGTAGTCAGAGACGAATCACCCATTCAAACAACAAATGATCAATGATTGAAAACCAAGAGAACATGATCACTAAGCAAAGCAATTGAAATAATTGATTTATAAAAAATTAGGATGAGGGGCCCTATGATGGTGGACTTGGGGTGTTGTTGAGGCCTCAATAATTGGTGAGACATTGGATGAGGCTAAAATCTCTACTAGTCCTCCATGAATTATGAACATAAAATGTAAATGATCACATTCTTACCTTCAGGGTCATTCAATAATAAGAGTGAAATATGTACCTAAAGCCTTCCATTGCAGTAGATTCACTGATGATGCTTGCATGCCAACTAGTGGAGCTCCTTTGTTGTGTTCAAAGGGTGAATGAAGAAGAAATTTGTTTCTTTAAATTGCCTTGAAAATCCAGGATGACATGTTCATCATAGGGATGATATAGATTTTATATATAAATGATTTTCACCAGCCACATATATATTATCCCTCAGGTGTTGCTCCATTTCCTGCGAGTGTCGATAGCCCTGATGAAGTCACAACATCATCACAAAAATTTCTCCTCTGCTAGAAATCATCCATATCCCTGTCAGAGAGATCTACATGCCCCCTAATTTGATTGTGCTTCCTTTCCAAGCCCTTCATGATTAATTTAATATATTCTTAGCATCCGGTGGATGGGGGAAGGAATGATTTTTTTTTTTAAATCCTAATAGGGGATGATTTCCATCTATTGGGATTTGTCTTATATATTTATTGTAATTGGAAAATAAGAATAATCTCTTTTGATTTTCATCCCATAGACTTCAACGTTTCACCCTTCATGTGAATAACTTCTTAGTGTATGAGTTTATCCCTTATCACATGAGCCTTTCTCGCTAGCCAACCTATAAGTATAACCATTGATTAGTCATTATGTTAGGCCATGGCCCAATCATCGTCACACTACTTTAAATAATCCCCATTTTATCTTTAGTATGGCCCTTTAGTTCAACTCATAAACCGAGAAAGACATGCAGACTGCTTTAGGCATGTTTTTCTGTGCATGGTGTTGCCAAAGTGAGACAAATAGAGATTAGAAACATGTGTACCATCAACCAAAATCACTGAGTTCAAAGAAAATGAATTGAAAATGTAGGTTGTCTTCAGGGGAAGAAATATTGTCAAATAAAACCTTGCAATCACATTATATGCAAATCAAACCTTTAGTAAACAATGAATAAAGATAGGCAGTAAGGAAAATATTTTGAAGAAAAAATCATGAATGTTAGCTTTGCATGTGGTTTAAAAAATTCATGTGTCATAACACAACAAGCATTCATGCAACCTCTTTAAAAGACTGATCCCTATGAAAAACGGGACATATAGTGACTCATCTAAATGGGATTCAGTGTTAGGATATTTGAGAATGAAATTTCAATTATGATTTCTCAAATATTTCTATCTCATCCTTGTGGCCTTGTGTTCCAATAAAGTTATGAACTGAGTAATGCTTCCTTTTCTCTTCCTTTTACATATTTTCTCTATTCCTACATTATCCTTATGCTTGAGGAATCTATGCTCATTCTCTGACTCACTGGGGCCTACAAATTAATCTAAAGCATAAACATGCTCACATTATAATTGGTTCAAGTAAAGTGTGTGATATCAATTGGACACTTGTACCTATTTAAGAAAATCATTTAGGACATACAACTAGTTTTACTTGTCTTAGGAGAAATGAAAGGAATTAAGATAAAAATTTGCAAAAACTTTCAAAGCAAGATTGATTTTCTTTTTGTAAATGAAATTTCCCAAGCACTATGCCCCATGGATATATGTTTTTTCTAGGGTTTTTTAGCATTTCTCAATCTCTATCCTCCTTTCCTTAGGTAAGAAAAATTCCAATGATTTATACCTTCATATAGGGCATTCAAAACATAAGACTGTGACAGGTCAATGCGATATGCTAAAGACAATGAATCATTCCAACAACCAATCCTATGGTCTGCTTATTTAATCAATTTACAAACAATTTTTTTATATCCAACTTCAAATTCATCCTAATTTAACCAACTTTTAGTGTAATAGAATTTGATTAAGAAATAAGGATGACTAAGACATCCTCCCTTGAAGGACACACTGAGAGAGGTTTTATTGCATAAATGAATAATTAAGCCTATAGTTGGGTTTGCATGTAACACTCAATGGGAAGGTAAGGCTTGAATTAATACAACCCCATACTTGCTTGGATGCCTCAAATCTAATCTTTAATCTTACTAATTTCATGTCACCAAGGTCCCAATAGAAAAAGGAGGGTCAACTACCTTGAATCTTATTTTGTTGGAAAAAATATTATGAGAAAAAGATGACTCTGAGTATGATGATCGATTTCCTGCTCTCGAGTGATGCTTACTAAAAAAAACTTTTCCACCTACTAGTATATTTCTTTGACTATGCATGACAATTGGTTGTAGATCTGGTTTCACCTTCTCCCAGGTTTCTAAAATATTACTAGAGGTGTTGCAATCTTCATAGAATGATCCATAACATGTATCTCTTGCAAGAGGTTGGTGCTCTTGAAGTTTAATGTTTTCAAGCTAGAAATGGTCATCAAAGTTAAAGCTCCTACTAATACCTTCTCTGAGATGGAACAAGGAGGTCTATGAGAAAATATGTCCTCTTTTGTGTCTCCAGTCTTCTCATAATCTTCAATGGAGAATGTAGGTATTGTGTCTTTCAACAATGACCGAGTTATCAAATATTCAACAGTATTAGTCCTAGGAGTTTGTTGATGTCTTTTCCTATTAAGGAGAAGAGACAAACTCATATGGTGTTCTTATGGAAATCCAAAGGCACCCTCTTCATTTTTAAATAGGCGGTTCTCCTCTATTTCTCACTCATATAATAATTATGTCACTCATTGATATATGTTTTTATCATTCACACACTTACTGCTTGAGAGTGGAACATGAAATGCATAGATTCAAAATATAGAAATTTAAATCATGAAGAAAGAACAATCGTTTCTACTATTATACCACATCCAATATCATGGCAAGATACAACGACATATCTGAAGCAATAAAACACAAGAAAGAGTACAAAAAATGGTCATTTTTCAAAGAACTTTAAATGATTTAACAACATTCATATCACAAGGATGTAAAAGAAACTCATTCTTGAGATTTCATGATTAAATAGAAGTATGAAACCATAAAATTTATGAGCCCCCAAGATAACTCTTTGTGGGATTTCAAAAAATAAATACAAATTGATTGTTCAATATCAAATAAAATGTGTGCAATAAATTTGCACTACACAATACTTGTGATATTTATATGAGAAATAGAAAATGAATTCGCCCTAGTGGGATGATATGGGGCTCCTATGGACCATATATTAAGTAGAGGCAACCAGGAAGACAAAAAAGGGGTAGTCAGAAATCAGTCTTGTAATCAACAATACTCAAATGAAAAGACTGTATGATTTGCAAACTGAAAAAGAAGAAAAGCAAGGGTAATTCTTGAAACAAAGCTTGTACTCACAAAAATGGAAGTAGAGAATGGTCCCTGAGGTTGTTTTTTGTCATTATTTAAATCATAGGGAACATCTCGAGTGAAAATATCATAAATGTTTCCTTGATCTTCAAGATTACAATGGATTAGCGATTTTTTTTAACACACATTTTATACATTCTTAGATATATTCACGTAGTGGTGCTACAATTATGTCTTATTTTACCTTAACTCTGAACAACCCATCCTCAATGTTCTTCAACATGTCTCGTTGTTGTTGTACTATGGATGATTGATCTTCATTCTCATTCAAAAAATTGACCAACCATCATCGAATATCTTCTTCTTGAAAGTTTGCGAGGTCATCAAATTCTGTTCCTCTGCGACCCTTAGTACACCCAATTATTTTTCCACTTGATCCTTATTTAACAACATTGAGTCCTTTATCAAAAGGGGACCTTCTAGTTCCTTTATAATATAAAGAACTTTTAAAAATAGCACACTCTTATTTTCCATCAAAGAATCACAGGTGTATTAAGCCCTAGACAAAGCCCCATACAAATCCCATGTGATGTATAAAACTCCTTATTGAATTATTACATTTCTTGTGTTATATTTGTATCTAGGCTCTGAACCCATTCATCACACTCTTTCATTATAATTGTACCCTTTATCTTATATATATATATATATATGAGACAAAGGAGACTTAGTCTTAGGATCATCTTATCTCATCTCATATTGTATTATGCATTAAATATATTATAAAATGAGGTTCCCTCCTTGAAGTGGAATGTAATCTTTGACTTTTAATAATTTTTTAAGGCGTTGAATCATAACATTTGGTATCAAAGCATTGATCCTAGGGTTTTTCTTCTCAAAGCAATTCATCTTAGAATTTTCACTGTAACTTTGTTTTTGGGATGATTCATACAACAAAACTTAGCGGTTATTTAGAATACATTTTCAGGTATCTGTGGTAGAAATTTAAGCTTCTAGGTCATTATAATTTCAGAGATACACCCTGTGGAATATATGGTTTTTGACTAGTCCTATTACTAGTCTCAAACAAGTGTTCAAGGTAAAATCATCATGTATTATTCAAAGAGAATCCAAATTTAGTGAGACTAGTTTGATTTGAAATAGGACATTCCTTAGTATTTCTGGTACAATTTTTAGATTCAGATATCAAAAATTGGACACATGGCATTCTGTACAAGTTCTCTCTCTAGAAAAGTCCAAAAAGCAGC
Organism: Picea abies; assembly: GCA_900067695.1. Lineage (NCBI taxonomy): Eukaryota > Viridiplantae > Streptophyta > Pinopsida > Pinales > Pinaceae > Picea > Picea abies. The sequence continues at coordinate 6,409 of CBVK0102869776.1, read as the reverse complement.
AAGGTTTGGAAAAGTTATCATAACTTTCACTTGGCACATAAAATTTTGGTTAGACCTATGGAATTATAGAGAGGACATATCATAGTACTACAGGCTAAAGTTGTGTACTCATAAGGGTCAAAATTGAAAAAATACATCAGAAGGAAGGTCGACCAGTGGGACAGACTCCAAATTAAGGGTTTGAAAGGTACACAACTTACAATTTGCATAACTTTTTATTCGAAGATCTATTTTGGGTGATTCAAATTTGTGATAAAGAGGAGAATTAGTATTTTTTCACATGGATCCAAGGGATCCTCCAAAAATTACTTCACCCACTAAACCTCTAGAGAGTTCAACCATGAATCAAGCTCAAATCCAAGAGATTTATAATCAGATGGACATGAATATCAATGAAAGTAGGGAACAAATGGAGAAGAATATGTATGAAAATAAAAAAAACAAATACAAAATTCCATGAAGGAATTGAAAAATTCTATTTCTTCCATGTTCTTTCAAGCTCTAGATGAGAGACTCCCTAAAGGAGATACCAAAATGCAAGGAACTCATGAAAATAAAGGTAATATTTAGGTTGAACAACCTGTTGATAATAAGAAAATTTCAAGTGGATTTGACTCTAATAGTGAAGTTAATTAAGGTGGGGGTCCTAAATTCAACTCTCCCAAGATTGAATTAAAGAAGTTTGATGGAATGGAGGTCTTTACCTCGGTGAACCAAATAGGACAATATTTTGAATTACATAATATTATGGATGATAAGAAAGTGACTCACATAACAACCTTCAACTTTGAGATAAAACCATATCAATGGTATCAATGTGTAGTTAAAATAAATTCCCCTTTTTATCATTACACTTGGGGTCTATTTACAAGAGACTTATAAGAACAATATGGGAAAGTTTGGTAACATGATTAATTTAGTCAATTGAAAAGAATCAAGCACTTAGATGCTATTGAAATTTATAATTCAGAATTTCAAGTATTGGCCACAAAAGTGGATGACATAAGTGATGAACAATTGTTGCAAGCTTACATGGGTGGATTAAAAGAATACATCAAGCATGAGTTTTTCTTAAAACATCTTGCAAACATTATGGAAGCTATGCAATTTGCTCGTCATATTCCAACCAAGAATAAGGCTACACACAAGTCTACCATGGGAGCATACACATGAAGCAAATATTGTTTTGGGGTTCATAAGACAATTGCACCTCAAATAAAAAGGTTGAAACCTCAACAAATGGATGAAAGAAGATAAAATGGAATATGTTTCAATTGTGACAACAAGTACAAGAAAAGGGATAAATGCAGTGAGAAGAAAGTATTCTAGATAGACAATGAAGAGGAAGAAGATCAAGAATTAGAACCATCATAAGATCTAGAGCTAGAAGAGACTACTCCAATGATATCTTGTCATGCATAGGTTGACATTAGTACTCGACAAACCCTCAAGATAGAAGGATATATCAAAAAGAAAAATGTAACAACGTTGATTGATTTTGGTAGTACCCATAACTTCATCAATTGCAAATTAGAAAAATATCTCAATTTCTTTGTATATCCAACACTAGATTTCCAAGTAATGATTGCATATGGATGTACCATAAATTGTTCTAGGAAGTTCCATAGTACTAATCTCAATATGGGGGAATATTTATTGGATATTCCCATGATTTCCATCCAAATGGGTGGTGTTGATGTTGTATTAGGGGTCCAATGGTTACAATCATTGGGAACAATGGTCCTTAATTTTCAAGATATTTTCATGATATTTTCATTAACTAGTAAGGAAATTTAACTTAGAGGTATCCAAGGGAAACCCTATAAGGTAATAATCTCTAATAGCATAAAAAAATTACTCAAAAAGGGACAACGTGGAAGTGATAAGCTCTAAAAGCATGACAAAATTACTCAAAAAGGGACACCATGGTGTAATTGCACAATTGAGCTCAATAGATGTTCAAACATCTATATCCTGTTCTCCAATGGATCTCCAAAAAGTTATCAAAAATCATTCAAAGATATTTGGAGAGATTCCTAAGGGTATTCCACCTGCTCAAGGTCATTCCCATGCTATTCATATGTGACAAGGAAGTGTACATCCAGTTTTCCATGTTTCTTGCTTAAAGAAGATAACCAATGACAAGATCCCAATGTAATGTATTTTATCAGATATAAATGGAGAAGGGAAAATCATACCAGAACTAGAAACAATCCTTGAAATAAGGATTAAGAAGCTGAAAAATTGAGCAATTACTGAGTACCTCATCAAGTGGAAGAACCTACCAGTGAAAACGGTGACACGAGAAGATGATTTCTTCATGCATTCACACCCACGGTTGTCAAGTGTTGAGGACAACACTTGTTTGAAGGGGAGGGGCATGATAAACCCTAGAGAAAGCCCCATACAAAGCCCATGTGATGTATAAAACCCCTTATTGAATTATTACATTTATTGTGTTATACTTGTCTGTAGGATCTGAACCCGTTCACCGCACCCTTTGTCTCCTATATATATACCAATGAGACCTAGTCTTAGGATCATCTTATCTCATCTCATATTATATTCTAAATTGGATATATTGTAAACCTAGGTTTCCCCCTCGAAGTGGACTATAATCATTGATTTTTTATCATTTTTTAAGGCATTGGATCATAACAAGGTGGCACTCAATTTTCTAAGAGTGTCTATTCTCCCAAGCCATTCATCATGTATTTTCTTCAACCTATTTTAGAAGGGAGGTCCTACTTTCGCCTTATATATTCATCCATGTTGGATATTCTATCCATAAAATTGCTTACTGAATTCTTGTAGAAATGCTCATCATTTCACTTATCCTCTTGTATATATTTACTAAGGGTGTGAATCCTTCAAACCATGACACTAGTTTTGACAACGATTTCCCAATATTCCCACATAATGCTAAGTCTTTTATCAATATTTTCAGCTATATATCTCCTGATATCGATGATCAGTTTTGTGACTCTGGTGATTTTGGAGCTTGATCCAACCATTTCTTTAGGGAACTCCTCAAGAACCATCATATCTAATGGTTCTACAAATAATGGCTTTGGGCTAAGGGAAACTTCAAGTTCTCTTACTCTCTTTTTCAATCTCTCATTCTCTATCTCTTGCTTTATTATTGAGTGAGCTAGAGCCTCACCAGTAGCCTGATGGAACTTGAGAAACCTTAAATGTTTCAAGCCATTAACTACAATTTCAAAGCTTCAGTTTCTCGTCACCTTTTTATTTTTCGTATTAACTCTTTCTATATGCAACTTCTTGGACTATTTGTTATATTTGACATGATGAAGAGTGACATATTCTTCCTAAAAAATAGTTGGACCCTCATGGGCCAAATCCTTTTCTATGAACTTTCTCTCTGTTATTTGTACTGCAACCCATGTGGGCATGTTATTAACTTCATCAATTTCCATGTTGGTCGTGTTCAATTCTAAACCACTTAGGTCTGGAGTAACACCTTCATCTGGGTTCCTTTTTCTTTTGGGGACATTGGTAATTGTGTGTGTTGCCTCCAATTAGTATCACAAGGAATCCTCACCATATCCATCACAGGCACATCCCTAATTGTTTTCTTTTTTCGCTCATACTAATATTTTGATCCTAATTGTTTTATGGGGGTGATGCGCTAAGACACCTTCAACATTGGCTGTGGATATTCCCCTTTGTCTATGGTGTGGCTACTTATTTCTTTCTAGGGGAGATATATCCGTGGCACTAATGTTTGAACTTACCCTAGTATGTTCATCTTCATGAGAAGGTTGTTACTTATTTTTGGTAATAAATTTTCTTGGGCTAGTTTTCACCTTAGCCTTGACACGTTAGTCTTCATTTTTGTCACCCCATTTTGAAATTTCTTGCACCTTATTGAAGATGGAGGAATAAATGATTAATACCATATGGGCCACAAAAAAACCTTCCATATCAAAGGCACTGATGGCTTATGCTTCTTTCATATTAAAGGATTTGAAATCCTACCATTTCGGTGAGACTTGAGGAGGTTTTGACTAAAATATCGACAATTTTAAATGTCATGGGACTAAATTTCCTCTTTCTCTTTTTATCAAAGAACATGATGGGACTAAATTTCCTCTTTCTCTTTTTATCAAAGAACATGAACCAAGTCCTATACTGTCTACACAAATCATACACCAAAAATATATCACACACGAAGCTGGGAAGAAGAATGGGTTTACCTTTGAAGCCAATAAGCCTTATGTGTGTGAACTATTCTTCAAACACACACACTTCTTTCCCCTTGAGAAAATCCAGGGCCGCTTTTGTAACCTTGGTCGGTTCAGTCCCTATGAGCATGCTTTTTCATTCCTTGATGAAGGAATCTTTGATTTGGTAAAAATAAAATGGTTCCTTGTGCTTCCATAGTATAGGATACCCGATAAGTCTCATTATTGTCCATTCTAAAGGCTCATATTTGACACATTTTTCCATCATAAAATGACTTGATGTTTTTCTTTTGACCATATATAATCATCAGTCATGGGTATTTTGTATGTTGCTTAATGAATGTATGATTGAGGTGT
>CBVK0102869759.1:0-17833 GCA_900067695.1 Picea abies | reverse complement strand
CATAAATTATACATACCAAAGATGTAATTTTAAAAAGAAGATATTTACTTTTATACATACGAAATATGTACTTTTATAAACTATGGAGATGAGATTTGGTAGAGCATGAACGGAGCCCTGAATCCATAGTTAGTCAGTTGTTGCATCACAGGTTCTGGGGATGGCGGGCTGAAAAATGGGCCTCTGTTGTTCCGTGGCCTACAGAGAACACCCAGAGTTCTGCGATATACAAATTGACAAGTGGACTTCGGACTATTTGAATTGTAACGACCTCTGTGGCAAACAGTGTGAAGGACAGGTGGCAAAGATAAAGTTGTGAACACAAATTTATGACACACACACACACACATATATGTGAAATATGATATGTGAAATTTGAGTGTGATTTACCGCATATGTAATTTTGAAAATGACCAAACAGGGAAAAATATGCATCAGAAAGGTAGAAAATTGAAATAAAATAAACAAATGTATTCACATTCAACATAGTTGAAGATAAAAATGTAGGAACACATAAATATATGAGGAGACAATAGTTTTATTTCGAATATATGAAAAAAAGAATATTATGTTACATATTCCTGGAAATTTAAATGCGTTTGTCATATAGACTGGGATTGGGGCTCCCGCGGACCATAAGAAAAATATGTACAAGAAATAGGACTTGAAAGAAGAAGTGGGACATGGTAGAGTGTAATATCTGAAAAGTAGAAATGGTAAGATATCAAACATTGGTTATAGATTTATATTCATAAAAGGTAGGATAACTGGATTGATAAAGAAAGGACTATGACTATACAGTTACAGGCATGGTACATATAAGTAATTTTGGTATTTGCTTGCTGATGCGTATTCCTGTTGATTTTTGTGGCCGACCCACTTGAATAACTAGATTGATAAACAAAGGATGTATAGGAATGTTCCAAGAAGGAATTTTTCTATTTGCTTGCTGATGCATTTTCTTGTTGGATTTCGTTGGGGACCCACTTCAAGTTCTCTTCAATATAGCTTCTCAAGGGGGCGACGTTGATGTCATTTTGGATTTTAATGCTGAAAAGTTCATTTTCTAATTCGGTTAGATCAATAGAAAAATTACACAGAAACTGATGAATATCTCCATTCTGCACCGAATAGCGAACTAGCCAGTTGTCCACGTCTTCCTCATGATATTCAAGAATCCTGTAAAATTTTTCTAGAGACAAGGCCTTAAAATTATCAAGTTGTTTATAGAAATCTTTCTCGGTTAATGCCAATGACTTGACGATTAAGCTGGGGTCCTGGAAGTTGTTTGTCCTTCCGACTAAGTCTATTTTGTCCAGTTTTGTGACTAATGTTTCTTTCTTTGATATTGTTTGCTCACATGACTGGACGATGAGATACATGTTCTTCACCTTTCCTTTCCAGCATGCTTCTAATTGAACGAGCTGTTTTGTGGACAAGAGACCATGTTGTCTTCTTGTCATTTCTGGCATGTTGTTGGCATGAAAGGCAAAATAGATGACCATGTGAAAATATAAAGTTTCTCCATTTTTAAAATCCGTCTGCAGAAGTTGGAGCAAGTTATGTGCCCTTCTTCCCACCGAATCCATATTTTGTGATGTTTCCCAGGCCTTAGTAATCAGTTCCATTCTTCTGTTGATATTTTTCTCCACACATCCTCTATAGGATGTGAGGAAGCTGGAGGATCCTTTTAGATTTGTTGCAGGGGTGCAGGGAGTCGAAGGTATGGCTATTTCCAAAGGACTGCCAAGAAATGACATAGGAAACAAAGCTTCCTCTAATTCCTTAATCTGGTCCTTTAGTTTGGCATTCTTGGCCTCAATGACTCGAATGGAGTTATGAAGAGCATCTCTGATTGCCATGTGAAGTTGAGAGATTTTCGACGCCTGCATATTGGCAAGGTCAAGTTCTGAACGATATTTTCTTTTCTTATTTTTTCAATAAATTTTTTTTTATTCTCTTTCAAAAACAACACTCTGGAATACGAAGGATTCATCTTCGTAAAAATTTTTGGTATCAACTATGTCCATTGGGTAGCCATGTTGAATTGGGTCTCCGAGCTGATCAAGGATGCAAAATATGCTATCCAGATCGGTGTCAAGATCCATGTTTTCACCCTAAATTTCGGGCTGGTCCGCCTCCCCTACAATTCTTTTTCCCTTTTCCTGCATCGGAAGCTTTCCAAAACTATCAAATTTATGATGGAATATTAATTTCTGGACCTCAGGCACGAAAATGTTCAATGTATCTGTACAAAACTGCTAGGGAACTACCGCCAGTAGTTTATGAAAACATCGGTTTGCTCCAGAGGCTGCTTGAAATGAAGAAATGGAGGGTGCAATATAACCCACCGAAAATGTTGGTTCAATGTGCGCGAATGAAAAATCTCACCGAGGTCTTCCTTCATTAATGACAATGCCTATGCGTGCTGTATGGTGAACTGGTAGAAGTAAAGCTTAATTATTGCATACTTAGAAGTGCGAAGGTGGCGGTTACGACAAAGAACATTTAAGGATTGGAGGTTTCGTGAAGGAATGAAGCTGACAGTGTGCGAATGACATTCCATGGTATTTGAAATCAATAGTGGGAAGCGATAGAAAAAGTGTCCACAAATATTGCATTAATGGCAGAACTTCTCGAGCCTTGCGCCCATCAATGACAATTTAGACGGTGCCTGCACAATGACCAGTTAGCATTAAAGATTTAGAAACAACACACACACACACACACACACACACAAACATATATATATTACTTCTTAATATGGACACGTGCGAAGGTGAATGAGACGGAGAAGTGAAAGCAAGGAAGCAATGGGCAAGTCTGAAAAGCCGTCGGACGGGCTTCAAAGTAAGTTTACAAGCGATAGAGAGGACAAGCGAGTTGAAAAACGTGTAAAACGTAAGAGGGAATGATGGTGCAGTTCAACGGAGGGTTTGCATATTTGTGGAATTGCGAGAAACTGGGTAAGTATGGAAACTGTGATTTTGTGCAGGCTTCCAGGGAGCATAGAGAAGGGAAGCATGTACAGTCTTTGGATCACGGGTTCTTGGCCTGGCGGGCTGAAAAGTGGGCCTCTATTGTTTCGTGTCTTGTAAATAGTACCTTGAGTTGCCCGATTACAGTTCCGCGATATACAAACTGGTAGACGAACTGCAGGGCTGGGGGGGCCCAAGATGGCAATTTTCAAGTACTAAAATATGAATATTAAATAGTGATACTGTACAATTTAATTAAACAAAATTATGAAATGAGTCACAAGGTTCGAGTCCGACTGCAATTGTAGATCACCAAAGTTTCGGGCGTCCTCGATATACAAAATGACAAGCGGATTTGTGCGTTGACCAGCTCAACATTCTACTTTTAGTGATTTTTGTGATATACAAATTAACACACAGATTCCGGGGTTGGCAGGTTCCCAAAATGAGCAATACATACCAAATATTTAGAAATCCCTTATTCCACACTTAGCCAGTTAGTTGGATCATGGACTTGCGAGCTGTAAGTTGGGCCTTTAATGCTCTGTTTCCTACAAATAACACCCATAGTTGGGCGATATAGAAATTGACAACCGGAGTTGCGGGTTGACTGGATCATATTATAGCTAACATTAGTTTCAAGTACTAAATTATTAATAATGAATATTGATAGTGTACAATTTAATTAAAGAAAATTAGCAAAGGAGTCGCAAGCTTCCATCCCTAGTCCAATTGCAGATCACCGAAGTCTGGGGCGCAAGATTAGATGGACATGCAATGTTCCACTTCGACGTCTGGGAACCCGCAAGCATAGACATGGATTACAAAGTTTTGGATACAATATGTACACTCAAAACACGTGGAATGAGAGTTTGATAATGCGTAGAGGGGAGCTCGTGGCCATAAAATTGCCTAAGGAAACCAAAGGGCTCAGTCGGACTCGCAGTGCATATTTCATAATTCATGTGGAACACGAACTGTGTGCTGACTAGATCAATATGTGTAGAAACCATGGAAGACTAAATATGTACCTTTATAAAGTATGAACATGAGATTTTACAAAGTATGTACGGATATCACATTCCATACTTGCCCACTTTCTTGATCGCGGGTTCTCGAGCTGGAAGCCTCAAAAAATATATCTCTATTGTTTCGTATCCTACAAATAGCACACAGACTTCTACGAAATATAAATTGATAAGCGACTTTGCGAGGTGGCTGAGATTTTATAAAGTATGTACACTTTTTTGGATTGCGGGTTCTCGGTCTGTCAGGGTTAAAAACAACCTCTATTGTTCCATGCCCTAAAAATAACATCCACAACTCGGCGATATACAAATTGACAAGCGGATTTGTGGACCAATACATACAAAATATGCATAGATCCCTTATTCCATACTTAACTAGTTAGTTCAATCGCGGTCTTGCGGGCTGGCGAGTTGTAAATTGGGCCTCTAATGTTCTGTGTGCTGCAAACAACGTCCATAGTTAGGCGATATAGAAATTGACAAGTGGACTTGCGGGCTTGTTGGCTCAGCATAGTATTTATGTTGGATGGAAGACTTGTGGGTTGGCGCGCTCTAAGCACAAAACGAGAAAATAAAAAAACACAATTGAAAACAAGTTCAACAAATATAGACATAGTAAACGAAAAATTGTTTAGTATGGAACATGGATAGAGTTTGATAACTTGTAGAGGGGAACCCGCGGCCATAAAATTGGATAATGAAACCAAAGGGATCGGTGCGACTCGAAGTGTATATTTCATAATTCATGTGGAACACGAACTGTGTGGTGACCAGATCAGTATGTCTAGAAACCAGGAAAAACTAAATATGTACCTTTATAAAGTATGGACATGAGATTTTACAGAGCATGTACGGAAATCACATTCCATATTTGGCCACTTTCTGGATCGCGATTTCTCGGGCTCAAAACATAGGTCTCTATTGTTCCGTGTCCTACAAATAGCACACAGACTTCCGTGAAATACAAATTGACAAGCGGACTTGTGGGGTGGTTGAGATTTTATAGAGTATGTACATTTTTTTGGATCGTGGGTTCTCCGTCTACCGGGGTAAAAAACAAGCCTCTATTCTTCCGTGCCCTAAGAATAACATCCACAACTCGGCGATATACAAATTGACAAGAAGATTTGCGGACCAATACATACAAAATATGCATAGATACCTCATTCCATAGTTAGCCAGTTAGTTGGAGCGCGCACTTGCGGGCCGGCAGGTTGTAAATTGGGGCTCTAATGTTTCGTGTCCTGCAAACAACATCCATAGTTGGGCGATATAGAAATTGACAACCGGACTTGCGGGCTCACTGGCTCAACGTAATATTTATGTTGGATGGCAGACCTGTTGGTTGGAAAGCTCTAGGCGCAAAACGAGAAAATAAAAAAAGACAACTGAAAACACGTTCGACAAATATAGGCAGAGTAAACAGAACACTGTTTAGTACGGAAAAAGTGCACCTTTGCATGGATTCGTTTACATCTCTGGTTAGGAGTTCTTTGTGGTGTGCAATTATCCTGTTTTTTTCTATGAACAAAAGCACAAATCAAAAGGAATATGAACATAACTTAACATGTAAAGGAAAAAGGCAAGTACTATGTACAAATACTAAAAAAAGTAGAATAAGATGAATAGAGAAACACACGGTTTTTAGAAAGACGTACCTTTTTCTTTTTTTTTCTTTTTTGCATAATGTATATTGAACAGTATGTGTAGAATTCACGGAAAACCAAGAAGCTGGATAATTGTTTTGTTTTTTTCTTTTTATTTTTATTTTGAACAAACTATACAAATATTCTTTGAAACATAGAAATATCAATTTGCAATATGTTTGATGTATATCTCATAATTCAAGTGCAATACCAATTGTATCGTGATCAGACCAATATGTGTCTAAGATAAATATACTGTATTGAGGAATAGACACATTTGACCATACATGGTCAATAAGTGCATTCTACACATGGCTTATGTTGTTCAAAAGAAAGCGAAGACTGTATTTACACATGTAGTTTTCCAATTCTTTTGTTTTGTCATTATTTTGTAGCATGTCAATATTGAAGTCTCCTACAAGTACAATGGGCCCGTCCAGATGGAAATGGGCCAATGTATTAGAAATAACATCTACTATGTTGGAGAATGCTGCATGGGGAGCATCATACAGATTCAAAATTGTAACTTCTGTTCCATGGAAGAAAATTTTTGCAAGGACAACTTCAACATTCTTTTCTTCGATATGTATATGGTCCAAAATTGGTACATGTTTTTTCACCAGTATCATCACCCCATATCTAATGTAACTTGATATGCAATTGTGATTTGGGAATTGTTTGTTCTGCATGCATAATGCCATGTGTGTTTCCTGCAAGCACAAAATATCGGATTGCATTGTATCATAGTCATTTAGTATATCATCCATGTGTGCATTTAAGCTGCGTGTGTTAAGTGACAGAGTCGATAAAAATGAATTTGTTTGTATGAATTGGTAATCATAGTGCAGTTGCCATTTTGCGATGGTCCTCAGTCGTTCCATTTCAATATCAACTTTCTGTTTCACTTTGAAGTTATCTTTTGTGAGAGGACTTACTAAATACAAGGACTCTATTCTTCTAACATGGGACAATGTTGTGTAGACAAGTCCATGTATCTGAATTCCAACAGGCTGAAAATCAACTTTATCAAGTGTTAGTCCTTGTGATCTATGGATTGTACGTGCACATGCAAGTTTAATCGGAAATTGTTTTCGAATCTTCAGTTGACCTATCTTTTTTGATGTTGATACTGACTTCGATATTCGCAAAATAGGTGTCCAATTGCTTCCAGTATTTGAATTATATAGATAAGACAACTTGCTTGCTTGTCGCTTGCCTGTATGTGGTTCATGGAACTTAATCCAAAGAACATCCACTTTTTCTGTCTTGGTATATCCTTTCAGTATTCCATCTGCACCATTCACCAAGCCATCCTATGAATCATATTTGTAGGCATATATTTCAACCAACATTTCTAATTTGAGGACAAGTTGCAAAGGTAAAGTGACTGAATATTCATGCCGTGGCACATTTCCATGGTTGTCTTGTTCCAGGTCAATGGAATTGATGATGATATCATCGCCAGGCATTAGGGAGAGCATGTGGCTGTTATGGTTTGCAAAATCCTTATTTCTGTAGAACAGGTAAGGGAATGTTGGGTCTGTTGGTGCAGGCCAGAAGCATCTCAAATTGATATGGGTCAAGTCATCATGTGTTTGGCTATTGGTGTGCATTCTATTCAGTATTGCAATGAATGTTTCATCTGTTTTGCGCATTGTAGTATGCAACCCAAAGCATTTAATATTGTCTCTCCAGAAGTCATGGGTGATTGTTTCCATGTTCACCGTGGGTTGTTCAAATATCAAAGAATCTTGGATGGGTTGTGCCTGGTATCTTTTGTGAGAGGACTTAGTAAATACAAGGAGTCTATGCTTCTGACACAGGACAATGATGTGTATACAAGTCCATGTATCCGAATTCCAACAGGCTGGAATGCAACATGATCAAGTGTTAGTCCTTGTGATCTGTGGACTGTACGTTCACATGCAAGTTTAATCGAAAACTATTTTCAAATATTTAGTCGACCTGTCTTTGCTGATGTTGATACTGGCTTTGATATTCGCAAAACAGGGGTCCAATCACTTCCAGTATTTGAATTATATAGAAAAGACAACTTGTTTGCTTGTCGCTTGCCTATGTGTGGTTCATGGAACTTCATCCAAAGGACATTGAGTTTTTTTGTTTTCGTATAGCCTTTGAGTATTCCATCGGCACCATTGACCAATCCATCCTGTGAATCATAGTTACAAGCATATATTTCAACCAACATTTCTAATTTGAGGACAAGCTGAGAAGGTAAAGTGAGTGTATGTTCATGACGTGGCACATTTCCATGGTTGTCTTCTTCTAGGCCAATTGAGTTGATGATGATATCATCACCAGGCATGGCCGATAGCATGTGGCTGTTATGCATTGCAACATCCTTATTTCTGTAAAACAAGTAAGGGAACATAGGGTCTGTTGGTGCAGGTCACAAGCACCTGGAATTGATATATGTTAAGTCATCATATGTTTGGTTGTTTGTGCGCATTCTATTCAGAATTGCGATGAATGTTTCATCTGTTTGCCGCATTGTAGTATGCAACTCAAAGCATTTAATATTATCTCTCCAGAAGTCATGGGTGACTGTTTCCATGTTAACAGTAGGTTGTTAAAATATCAATGTGGGGATCTTTACTAGGCATGAACGATAGCATGTCCCTGTTATGCATTGCTACATCCCTATTTGTGTAGAACATGTAAGGGAAAGTTGAGTCTATTGGTGCAGGTCCCAAGCACTTGGAATTGATATATGTTAAGTCATTGTGTGTTTGGTTGTTTCTCTGCATTCTATTCAGAATTGCAATAAATGTTTCATCTGTTTGGCGCATTGCAGTTTGCAATTCAAAGCATTTAATATTGTCCCTCCAGAGGTCGTGTCATTGTTTACACGTTAACCATAGGTTTTTCAAATATCAAAGAATCTTGGATGTGTTGTGCCTAGTAAAGATCCCCACAGAATATCATGTCAATGTTTCCAAAGTATTTTGTGTGCACATGTTTTATGCTTCTTAGTCGGTTGTCAATGGAATAAAAGAACCGACTGCCAATCAAAGATGCTTCATCTATTAAGACAATTTGGAGTTCCTCATAAATCTTAGACAATGCATCTAACATTTCATTGCTAAGTGGAAGAAACTGTGACTTGTTAAAAGGCATAAAAAATGCAGAGTGGACCGTTGTTCCACCTACATTATATGCAACTTTTCCTGTGTATGCAACTATTAGGCCCTTTGGTTTCATGGGATCAGACAGAATGTTTGAATCATATATTCGTATAAGCATTTGGAACAGTGCTTTCGTTGTGAATGTCTTCCCTGTTCCTGCTTTGCCTGTAAGGAACAAATGCACAAGACTGTCCATGTTCAAGCATTTTTTAAGAGCAACATCCTTTAGAATTGTTTGCTATACGCGATTCCACAAACGTCTTATTCTGTGGTATTCATTATTTTCAATTAGGAAAGGATGTTTTGTGACTTGAAAACCAAGATTGATACGTTTTTCACTTCCACCTGCTAGAGGACGAAGCAAATCCACTTGCAAATCATAGGACTTGGAAGGAGTTCTTGTTGTTTTTCGGTTTGTGAATGTCTAATCATGGTCATCAGGATTTTCTAGGTCATTAACTGCAACTTCTGAATCACCCCATGTTGGATTAACATTGTAGGTAAATATAGCTTCATTGATGTGCACTATAGTCTTAGACGCAACATACGCAGCCTCCCATGTAGGGAAGTTATGTTTTAATGTCTCTTCGTTTTCATGGAACAAAACGTACAACAATAGTTTTTCTCTATAATAGTTTTCATAGTCACAATGTTTATTGTATTTGACAAACCGTATGACAGAGGGTTTTTTTCTTTTTGATATGGGTGCACCATTTTTTTTGTAATTCGATACGAATTTTGCTAAGCATATATGCCTAATAGGAGATGGACATTGGATGTAATAATCAACAATAGAGCGACATAGCACGTCTTCTGAATTGTCAGGCTCTTGTTGTAGCAAAACCAGTGGTTTAAGGACAAATGTGCATTTTTCAAGTGGAGATGTGTTTATGAAGAGACATTTTCTTGAACTACAAGTGAGGGGCATGGAAAGTAAAATGTGAACTGCTTGCTGAGCAAACATTTGTTGAAGATTAAACAATGTATTGCCAAGTGCTCGTATCATTTGTATGGCATCAATATGACTTCTTTCATGTTCTTTGCATATAATTCTGAATGCACTTGTCATAGATTTCTCAAAGCATTTATTCTATGTCTATAGTAGCGAGTACATGTTACTGGGTCTTTTCTTATGAGGTAGTCAATGTCATTATTTTCCAGGGCACCGGTTTCTTTTTCACGTTTCCTCTTTCTATGCAGGTCAGATACGACAACTACCAACGGATCCCAACAATCCTCTGCACTTGTAAATGTGACAAAAAATGTTGGCTGGCCCAATTTCCAGATCATTGCATTTTTTTTTTGTTTTGTTGCAAATAGTCAGGGGAGGTGCAAATGTTTTTGAAATCTATGTACCCAATATCAGATTTTAGAATTTTTTCCAGGTTTACTTTGTACTTCACGTCCTTGGCCAACAATTTTCTTCCTTGTAACTGGCCTTTTCTTATTCGGACCCACATGCAAGAGAGAAATTGCTCTATTACTATGCGCATTGTTTTGAAAAACAAATTTATTATGTGACAGGAGAAGCAACTGCTTGAATGTAGCAGCTCCCATTGGACTATTTTATGATAACTGAATCGTTCTGTGGTATCAGGGCCATGTGCATCTGCATAGAAGAGTGTTGGAAATTTCATTTCCTCAGTGAATTTGTCCTTAAATATTCCATGTGGATGCTGCTCCTCAGTAGGTGCAATTTCAACAATCCTGTCTTGCAAATCACGAATGCAATGTGAATCAGTGAATCCATGCACCAATGTCTCAACATGCGTTTCATTCTTTGATTCATCACTTGTATCAAATTCACTAGGATTTTTCAAAGTGTCTGCAGAGTTGCCATCCTCTTCTGGAAGAACACTGTTCCAGTTGTCATTTATACAAATGTTTTGTGCTTTGTACAGGGCCCTCAAACATAATTATTTTAATGCTTTCATAACAACATGCACACACACTTTGCCTATCTGATAGGAATTTTTTAATCACAAGCATCTTTTCAGAGCCACGACAATTGTCATTGTATTGTTAATGAATTGTGACAAGGCTCTTTGCACAACATCTAGTTGAACAGGAACATTAATAATTGATCCTGTTAAGCCCATCTGGGGTCATTTATAGCCCCAAGGCTTGATTTAAGCAAATGTAATTTGGAGAGAGATAAGTCTCTCCTCAAGTTCTATAAGCGCACTTACATCTGGTAGTGGTGCATTACATCTTATTTGGTCAGGGGTTGCAAACTGTGGCAATTTTCCATTTTCAAGCAACCGTTTGCATGGAAGACAAAATTTTCCACTTGAAAATGCTTTATCATGCGCTGTCAACTGGAGGTATTCTTCTTTCAAAGAAGCCATGAAAGACTTGTTGTTTTTTGAGAAATTCAATTCCTCACAAATTGCACATGTAATGGAAGGAGTATCTTTAATTTGTTTCATGTACGTCTGTATTGCATTTTTCTTTCATAAAGAAGTATGGGTAGAAACTGTTTCCTGGTTTTCATTGCGAGTAGTCCGTGGTGTTGCTGCTAGCCCACAAAATGTGACGATTGCATGACCATTCTAGGATATGCGACCACACATGTTTATGTTGTTTTGTGCACGGACAAGTTTCTTTAGATTGTGATATGTGGCTTTCTCTCTAATAGGAAGCGTGGAAATGCATTTCTTTCTCTTGCGCATGACCTTTTTCAAGTTGTGGTAACTTACTCTACGTTTCTTGCCCAAGGGCACGATGAGCTGTTGGCAATTGGGATGAATTTCACTCTGACCTAGGAGCTGATAACCTAGTCTATGTTTTTTGTTTAAGGCCTGTGTGGCCTCATCACAACTGGGACGAATTTGACGCATAGTTTTTTTCAAGTTGTGATAACTTACTCTATGTTTTTTTTAATCTCTGTATGGGCTCATCACAACTGTGATGAATTTCACACATCGTTTTTTTTTTCAAGCCCTCTATGGCCATATCACACTCGACAAGACTTTCATTCTCACTAAAAAGCATGCCGCACGTATGCATATTCGATGAGGTTTGGGTGGCATGGAAATCCAACCCTGAACCACCAATATGTCGAAGCAAAGGTTCATAATGGATATGTGTTGTATCTGTTTTCAACGAGAGGATATCAAATCTTCAATTGTAATTTGAATCAGTAAACCAAGAATGGACAGTGCCATCTGACAACATCGACTAGACCTGGATATTTACTCTGATCATTATAGACAACCATTGGAAACAGAATTTGCAACCCTCCACATTCCATTTTTCATATGGAAGTGCCATGTTTACAAGGTATTCCTACCAAGTTCCAACTGCTGACATATTTTCCAGGAGATATGGCAAAAGGTGTTGATGCAGGCACCTAAAAGCTTGTTGGTTTCCGCCTACAATTACATTGCAAAAGGATTGCACAGTGTAAATCCGCAACGACTGCACATCAAACTCCGGTGCTACCAAACAACAAATTGCATTAAATAGACTATCTCCACAGTTAGACACAACATTTGTTGCCAGCTGTAAACCATGGCAATCTATGTGATGCATAATCCGTTCGCACTGTGATTCAAGGTCTTTGCAAAAGAGGGAAAAGTAAATATGAGGTACTTCAACATTACACATGGACATTTTTCTATACAGGAGTGGTTCATAATGACCACTGACAACATTGACATCATGGAACAAGATGCAATATGGATTGTTAGAGGCAACTTTGTTGAATAGTAGATATCTTCTTTTCTTGTCAATGACCATATTCCAACCGATATATTGAGCCAATTAGAAAACCATGGTATACAAAATGTGTCTCCCCAAAGTCCCCTCTCATGTGCAGGCAGAGATGGAGATGCAGACAACCACCTATTTGAAAAATACGTAGCGACATCATGTATTCCGTGCAACTTCCGAAGAAAATCATATTCCAGTTCATATTCATAGGAGTTCAATGCCTCTGTGTCGCCATTTTTTAAACAGGCCAAGAAAATAATCTATCAATCCATTGCACAACTCGGTCGACGAATACCGGAAATGCAACAGAACCTGGAATGTATCGAAAATGCAATCCCCTGTAGTATACGAGAATGCATCCAATCTAAAGAGGCCATTTCTAGGCAAAGCCACGTCAATGCTGCCATGTATAATGGATTGTGTATCTATTTCATATGAATCAACATCTATTACTTCTTCCATCTTCTCAACTCTGATTTTGAAGCTGTTTGTTAGATACTTTCACTTTGTCTGAAAACAGAGAAAAGGGGGAAAGAAAATAATAGCACCCCCAAAAAAAGGAAAGCAAAATAGGAAAACTACAAGCCCGAAACTGGGTACCAAACAGAAGAAACAACACAAATAAATAACACCATAAATTTACTCGGCAAAAAGACAACAGGTGGGCGCAGTTTTTCGACCCACAGGATAAAAGCATTCCCTGCGTCTACACTCCAGTCGATGGTTCCCTCTTCTAATAGCTTCGAACTACTTTTCGAGAACCCCTTCACATTGCAATTTTCCAAATAGCTATGAACGTCACAATTGGCATATGAAGATACATGGTTTCCAGGAACAAAAATTAAGAGCACAGACAAAGATGGTGTGCAATAGAATTTGGAGGCAGGGACCCCCACCATTGAAAAACAACAACAAGGAAACCTACCCGTCAATGAGGGATGACAAGAGGCCAGCCTCGAAAACTGGAAACCACAATAACAGGTCCAACAACTTGCAAAGTTGAAGAACAACAAACCAGTGAACAACCACGAAGTTGTCCAACTGCAACTGCAGAACCTCAACTTTGCAAAGTTGAATCAAACAAGAACAACAATCATGGAACCAAGCAATGAAAAAGCATCAACCACTGAAGTAGCGATGTCGAGCATAAAAAAAATGAAGCGAAACTGTATCCCAACGCATTTGCACAATAAACATTTAACTTGTCAGGTAAACACTTAAGACTGTCAGGATTGCCTAAGGGCCTAGCCCTGTACAAACATTTAAGAAAAAATGCAGCATGGCAGACCTGTTTTCTCGAAGCGTGCAACAAAAAAAACAAAAATCACAAATACTAATATGGTAGACAATGTATTTTAGCTAGCAGAAATTGCTAAAGGAAACATTCGAACTAATTCTAGCATTAATCCACCTTTGACCATTGCATAAGAAAATATATGATTCTAAAATACGATATACGATGAAATACTTTGGATATGCCAACATATATAACATTGGGAATAGCGAAGCCAGAAAAAAGACCTCCAATCTGTTGTCCAATCACATCTTGACAAACATGGTACTTTTTATTATATAAAAGTCGACGGAAGATGTCCGACTACCATAAAAAAAATGGAATGAAACGATATTCCAACGCACTTGTACAATAAACATTTAAGACTGCCAGACTTGTTAGGTAAACACTTAAGACTGTGAGGACCGTCTAAGGGCTTAGCCCTGTACAAACATTTAAGAAAGAATGCAACGTGACAAGCCTCTTCTCTCGAAGCACACAACAATAAAGAAAAAATCAGACATACTAATATAGTAGACAATGTATTCAAGCTAGCAAAAAATGCTTAAGGAAACATTCGAACTAATGCTAGCATTAATCCACCTTCGACCAATGCATAAGAAAATATATGATTCAAAAATATCATATACGATTCAAATACTTTGGATATGCTAACAAATATGACATTGGGAACAACGGAGCCGACAATAAGACCTCCAATCCATTGTCTACTATATTAGTAATTGTCCAATCAGATCTTTACAAACATGGTACTTTCCATTAAATAAAAATCGACGTTTTCACTTCCCTTGTTCCAACAATAGATAATATGCAAATATTTGTGGTCAATGCACAATTTAATACCAAGTCAACGATTTATTGATCGCTATAGTCCCTCTTTGCCTATGACAAGGACTAATAAATTGTGTAATTTTGTTTTTAATATGAAGTTGATACATAATATTTAAATATTAAAAATAATAAAAATAAAATATTTCAATGTATGTATGTTTTAAGTAAAATATTTTAATATTGATCTTTTGTAAAAGCTCTATATTTCAATATTTTAATGTTGGTCTTACTTAAAAACTATGTATGTGTGTGTGTTTAAGGGCATAGCTCCCATGCAAGTAGGTGCTTTCAAATTCCCCTAGGTTAGGAGCACTAGTCTACACACACATATTAACAAGGGTGAAATCGAGTTAAAGCTATTGGACATATTAGACTACTCAATATGAGTAAGATGTGTAATATTCATGCTCAACATGGAGTTGACATGTGAGATCTAAAAAAATATTTGAACATTATCCTTAAATATAAAAAAATATTTGAACATTGTGTTATATTGGTTGTACAGAATGAACAAGTGGGTGGTTACACTTTTTCCTATTTCCAATCCCATCCAAATTCATTGATGGCTTTTGGTTTTGGTGTACACATCTTTTTTAGCACATTCTATAAAAATATTTGAACGATAGACTTTTATTTAGAAGCATTGAAATATTTCAAACTAACAACACTTTTTTTTTAGCTTCCCTCTATATCATCTCAATCATATTTGACATTTTCGCAAGAGATTCAAGTTCTCATTTTTCATGGTTGAATTGGCTTCTTCATGGTTGAATTAGCTTCTTCATGGTTGAATTGACTTCATAAAATAAATAAATAAGCATTAATATATATCACAAAGTAACAATCAATAACTAGCCTATATTCATCTTAACTCTTAGTTTATCAAATAATAAAAAAGATCAAATCCCTTAAAATACAATTTTTACTATTATTTAAAATAAATTTAAAATAGTTATAAAACATAAATAAAACAAAAAGTTTAAAAACCCATAAATTATATAGATACATATAAATAAAAAAATTGATTATTACAAAACACTATATCTTTTTATATAATATTGTTTCTATATTAAAATCTATCTCTTTTTATATCTCTATATAATATTTTTTAATATGTAAATCACATATTACTTTTATTAAATATAAAAAAATATTATTATTTAAGTTTATATACAGATTTGGTTAATAAATAATATTATTACTCTTTATTAAATATAAAAAAAAATATTATTATTTAAATTTATATACCTATTTGGTTAATATATAATATTATTACTCTTTATTGTTATAAGTATTATGATTTTATTTTCGTGTTAGCCATATGATATAGTTAGTATCTATGTTACCAGGTCTACCATATTAAATTATAAAAATGCATTTCAATACAATACATATCATTTGTAAATTAAATGAGATATAGTATTATGATTTTATTTTCGTGTTAGCCATATGATATAGTTATTATCTATGTGACCAGGTCTCTCCAATATTAAATTATAAAAATGCATTTCAATACAATAAATATCATTTATAAATTAAATAAGAGATTAAACCCAATTCTTGTTCATGTAAAATGATTATATGAAATATATATATATATATATATATATATATAAATGAGAATTAATCTCTTACTGTCAAAATTAGTATATTATATTAAATGAATTAAAATTGGGTTTAATTTTTTATTTAAAATACTCATTTTATATCATATGACACAATGATATTTGTGTCAATTTTTTCTAATTAACAAAAGAATTAATTTAATTAAATATGGTACAAATTTTAAATTACAATATATCAATTTAATTAAATATATTACAAATTTTAAATCACAATATAATACTCAAAAATATTTTATTGAACAGTGTATTGCTATATAGCTTAAAAAAAACATTCAATATATGACAAATCCAAACCCAAAATGAATATTTTATTGAACAGTGTAATGCTATATAGCTTAAAAAAAAAAACATTCAATATATGAAAAATCCAAACCCAAAATGAAATTTATATTTATTGGAAAATAAATGGCATGGAATTTTTAAGTATAAGGAGAGTTATAGATTCAACAATAGAAGACGTCTATGATAGAGTTTAACTCCATGTTTTTGATAAAACCAATTGGAAGGGCATTGTAAATTGATAAAATGTGATAAATTACATTTGTTATAAAATTATAATGTTTAAGTAGATAAAAAATTAATGGCAGATTTATTATAGGATAGAATAAAGCAAACAAATTGGAGGCACATACTTAATTTTTAAGAATTTTCAAAAGAAAATACCAAAAAGTTAGATGTTGATTTTCTGTGACTCTAATATACACCTATATATGTTTTTCTTATAATTTTTAGAACAATTTCAATTTATAAAATTGGTTTAATATTTTTTTTAAATTACATTTTGTGAAAAAGTTGTCACTAATTTACATTTATAGATATATTTAATATATATATATATATTTTTAATTATTATGAGGTTTTAAGTTTATTTTTTAGGTTAATGAGACTATGAAGATTAACCATAAATATATGAATATATGAAGTATATTATAAAAAAAACAATGAAAAATAAGTTGATCATATTAAATTGATATTGTATATAAAGTTATCAAATACTATTATTGAATTTCTTTATAACAAAGATCAATATGGCCAAATCTTTAAACTATAGTTTAAGATTTATGAAGTTTGCAATAGTATAGTTGTGACACTATTGAAGGGTTAGTTAAAGAATGAATAATATATTGTTGAATGTTTCTTTTCTTTTAGTGAAATTTTAGATTATATATTTATTTTTTAAGTAAAGTTTGAATTGTTCAAAGGAAAAAGGGTAAACATTCTAGGTTTTTGATTTTTTTTTGTTTTTCATTCTTGAAATATGGTTAGACAATCTTTGCTAAAATGACAATTTTAGATTGATGAAATTGTTGCTTTTAATGCAGAAATGGATTTATCACCCTAGAATACCCCTAAACCGGAGTGTGCAATATTAACATCTCATATCTACCATTCCATCAATCAAAAATTGTTCTTACTAGATTTTGGGCCAAAAGTGCTAGTTTCCCTTGTTATTTTAAGCATTGGAAAATGACAAAATCATAGAATATTTAGACTGTAAGGTATACATGTTTTTGTGAAAAGGGGAAGTATATATTTATTATGATTAATTATTGACCCATGCCATAATAATA
>CBVK0102869681.1:0-19180 GCA_900067695.1 Picea abies | reverse complement strand
CAAAAGGATACTGCAACCACTACAGCCTCGACCCAAGCACCTTCTATCCACCAGAAGCAAGTCGACAAGGTTGCATCAAAGCACAAAGATTCATTTCGCACACAGTCATCTCATGTAGCCAGACTGGTTAAAAATGTCCAACCCTTCCAGCCACAGGTTCGTGACAACCTTCAACAAACCAAGCAGCGCAATGGTTCCATCAAGGCAAGCAACTCACCAAGATTCAGATTCAGCAATCGCTTTCCCCTCTCCCTCGGGAACTCAACACAATGGATACCATTGCTTCCTAAGGAGGGAGGATTGATCCAGGTGGATATCGGTGGCCACCCACCTTCTCCAACTGGCCCAAAACATGTTTCTGGCAATTTTGGTAATTTACTATTTTTAGCAGTTTTTAACTTCCGGGGCCATTTTGAGGCCCTAAACGATGTTTTTTGAGAAAACAGGGAGCAACATGGATCATATATCATGTTGCTCACCCAAAAGTTGTATTTCTTGAATAGATCTTTCCAACGAGCTATCATACGCCTAAAACGAAGATCGTATGCAAAAGTTACGACCCCGGGAAGTTGATGCACCAACTTACCCAAACGGGGCCCACATGACTTTTGGCGCTTCATCTCCCATGGTTAGGTTTTTTGGATGTCTAGGGTTTTGGGCATTCCTAATTATTGTAAAAAAGGCCTTCAGAGCCTCATTGTAGTCATCTTCTCACGGATGCGAGTAGCCGTCACATCTCTGCTCAGAGATAAGCTACCACCATTCTAGCGAGTCTTTCACTCTGTATTTTACAGTCTTTATACATTTATTTCATTAATAGAAATCGTGTATTAATGTACATCTATGTTTATGGTTGCATCTCTGATACATTTCTGTTATATTATTGAATATATGCAATATCTCTATGCATTTCTTTATTATATCTCCACAATTTTGGTAATTTACTATTTTTAGCAGTTTTTAACTTCCGGGGCCATTTTGAGGCCCTAAACGATGTTTTTTGAGAAAACAGGGAGCAACATGGATTCTATATCAATGTTTCTCACCCAAAAGTTGTATTTCTCGGATAGATCTTTCCAATGAGCTATCATACGCCTAAAACGAAGATCGTATGCAAAAGTTACGACCCCAGGAAGTTGATGCACCAACTTACCCAAACGGGGCCCACATGACTTTTGGCACTTCATCTCCCAGGGTTAGGTTTTTTGGATGTCTAGGGTTTTTGGCATTCTCATTGTAGTCATCTTCTCACGGATGCGAGTAACCGTCACATCTCTTCTCAGAGATAAGCTACCACCATTCTAGCGAGTCTTTCACTCTATATTTTACAGTCTCTGTACATTTATTTCATTAATAGAAATCGTGTATTACTGTATATCTATGTTTATGGTTGCATATATGATACATTTCTGTTATATTATTGAATATCTGCAATATCTCTGTGCATTTCTTTATTATATCTCCGCTCTCATTTCGTGCCGAAAATAATCCGAATCACCAAGTTCACCGGGGAAGGGGACATAACCGCAGAAGAACACCTGGCTTCTTTCTACAGTTATGCAGATAACCTGAACATCAGAGATGAAGATGTTTGGATGAGGGTTTTTGTCCAGAGCCTGGATGGTGAGGTGAGGAAATGGTTTAGAGGATTAGCTCTCGGATCTATTGCTGGAATTGACGCCCTGGATAATGCTTTCCTGAGGCAATGGGGAGATAAGAAGGACTTCATGTATTACATGACAGAGTTTGGGTCGTTGAAGAGAAAGGAGGGAGAGTCTATTCCCGACTTCTCCAAGAGATTTAATAAAATGTAAAGCAGAATCCCTGCTGAGATAAAACCCTCCGAAGCCTCTGCAATGATCACTTACTCCAACGCCTTTGACCCTGATTTCTGCCTACTGCTGAGAGAGAGAAGAGCTGCTACGCTGGCCCACATGCAGGATGCAGCCATGGAGGTCGAATCTAACATATTGGCTGTCAACCGACTCAGAAACACAGGTGATAGAAGCACATCCAAGAACATGCCCGAAGCTTCCTCATCCAGCTCCTCTCCCCTGCCCCTGCAGACATATGAGACAGCTAGAACGATAAAATCACTTGCTGCCAAGATAGAAAGGTTGGAATTAGAAGGGAAGCCCATGTACAGGAATCCACAAAACAATGATAATAGAGGTTTCAGATGACCTGCTAACAATATGCCTCAGGTTTTCCCGAGGGAACAGAGGGGAAAGGACAGAGAAGATCAAAGGGTTCAAACCCCCCTCCAAAACAACCTAGTTGATCATGAGGAAAGAGAGGAGATAGACGAGTTTGGCCCTGAAATTCACTGTATCGAAGAAGTTCCCCCTTTTCCTCATTTGACGCAGTCCGCATATGAAGAATCACTGATAAGTGCTCAAATTCATGAGTTGGGGAAAGAACAAAGGGCCGGTCACATTTCTAACAGATATAATCTCAGATCGAAAAGGAAAGAAGGAGACTTTGACAGCCCATACCAGCCTCTCATAGCAGAAAAACCTACTAGAGCTGCAACAGCCACAACTAAAGAAAAGAATACTCAGAATGCATCACCAACAACCAAAGAGCCTGTCACTGAGGTAAGAGAAGCTCCTAAACCTCCCCCCTCCTTCAATTTTGAGCATGAGATTCAGAAGATTAGAATCCCTGTACCCCTCTCAGAGCTAGTTAAAAACGAAGATTTTAAAAGATCCCTCTCCAAGCTGCTACAATCCGAGTCCCCCCAGCCCCCCGCTGACTCAGTAAACCTTCAAGATGAGAAGCCAGCCATCATCTTAGGCCCCATGGTAGAAGACAGAGATGACTCATCCCCCCCCTTCTACACATCCCTAAACATACATGATAAAGTGCTGCATAACTGCCTCATGGATTCAGGGGATTCCCATAACCTTATGCCAAAAATAGTCATGGAAGAATTGGGACTGGAAGTGACAAGAACTTATCATGATTTATATTCCTTCGATTCAAGGAGAGTGCAGTGCCTAGGAGTCATCAAAGACCTGGTGGTTTCCCTGTTTCAGCTGCCCATGAAAAGTGTGGTCATGGATATTGTGGTAGCCGACGTTCCCCCCAAGTTCGGTATGCTGTTGTCTAGATCGTGGATCAAAAACCTGGGAGGGACGCTGGAGATGGATCTCACATATGCCACCATCCCGGTCTTCAGAGGGGAACAAAGGATATTATACAGAGAAGCCCAACTGGCCTATATTGTCAGCGATGAAGCAGACCCTACCAATCATCCCATCTTTGCACTTGACACTGACTTGGGGTCTAGTTTGCTGCAGCTTACCGATGCCCCTGAAAGCTCTTTACTAATTAGAAAGCATCCCAGCCTTGATCATCCGATTTCCCCTCAAAGCTCCTCTGTTTGGAAAATGTTTTTTGACGGAGCTTCTTTTGGCGAAGGAGCTGGCGTTGGAGTGGTTTTCATATCACCGTGTCAAGAAGTCATATCCCTGTCATACAAGCTGGAATTCGAAGTCACCAACAATGTGGCAGAGTATGAAGCTCTTGTTCTGGGTATGAGGGATGCAAAGGAAATGGGAATTGAAGAGATAACAATATTCAGAGATGCTGAGTTGATTATTCAGCAGATAAGGAATGCTTATCGTGCCCATAATCCCCAGCTCAGGAATTATCGGAATGAAGTATGGGACCTTATTGATAATTTCTTCTTGGCTTTTAACATTTCTTTCATTCCGAGGGGAGAAAATACTTTGGCTGATTCTTTAGCTGTCTCAGCTAGTTTGCTCAAATTTCCTCTGCCGCCTATGATAAAAAATGATGTTGGTATAAGATATAGGCCCTCGATGCCGGACAATGTCAAGCATTGGAAGGTGTTCAAGGATGATTCTGAACTTGAAAGGTTTCTCCAATCAGTGGACGAATTTTCTGTGTTGCATATTGACCAAGATCTTGATTTGGAAGGTGACCCTCCTCCTAAGGAGTTTTTAAATAAAATATCTAATCATCAGATCATTCAGCTGCCCAACAATCACATTCCGAGAGGACTTGTCCCTTTAGAAAGATTGTTCGATGGGAACGATGTGCCAGTTAAGGGCAAAGTCTCAAACGAAGATGCCGAGACAACCAAATGCAACATTGGTACACCAGAGGAGCCCAAGTTCGTCAAATTATCAAGTAGTTTGACCAGGGAACAGAGGGCCGAATATACTGAGTTGCTAAAGGAGTTCACTGATGTGTTTGCATGGACGTATAAAGACCTCAAGACCTATGACACATCTGTCATCGAGCACAAGATCCCATTGAAGGAAGAAGCTAGGCCTTTTAGGAAAAAGCTAAGACAGATAAACCCCATGTTGCTTCCCGTCATGGAGAAGGAAGTTAAAAATTTGTTGGATGTGCGAATCATTGTCCCCTTGAGATATACCGAGTGGGTGGCCAACTTGGTCCCAGTAAGGAAGAAAAGCGGGGAAATCAGGCTTTGTGTCGATTTTAGAAACCTGAATAGAAGCTCAAAGAAATACAATTACCCCTTACCTAATATGGAACACATATTGCAGAGGGTAACTGGAGCATCTAGGATATCCATGATTGATGGGTTTTCAGGGTATAATCAAATATTAGTCATGCCTGAGGATAGAGAAAAGACAACCTTCACCACTCCTTGGGGCACATTCATGTATGCCAAAATGCCTTTTGGATTGATGAATGCAGGAGGAAGATTTCAGCGAGCCATGGATATAGCCTTCATCGGAGAAAAATACCAGTTTGTAGTGATCTACCTAGATGACATCACGGTTTTCTCCAGGTCTGATAAGGAGCACCGCTGCCACTTAAGGAGAGTTTTCTCGAAGTGCCGGAGGTTCGGCCTTTCCCTGAATCCTAAGAAGTCCCCGTTTGCTATGCAGGGAGGGAAGTTATTGGGACATATAGTATCGGTAGTAGGGGTGAGAGTTGATCCCAACAAGGTGGAGGCAATTCAAGCCTTATCACCTCCTAGGTCTAAAAAAGAGGTGCAAGCCTTTTTGGGGAAAATTAGTTTTCTAAGGAGGTTTGTCTCAAATTTTGCTGAGCTAGTGAAACACATCACGGTCATGCTCAGGAAGGGAAACAAAGTGAAATGGACCGCTGAGCCCAGGGCCTCTTTTGACCAAATTAAAAAGGCATTGACTGAGGCACCTGTGCTTATCAGTCCTGACTATTCCAAAGAGTTCCTAATTTTCTCCTTTGCTTCTTTTGATACAGTGGCAGTGGTCTTATTGCAGAAAAATGAGGAAGGGCATGAGCAACCCATCGCCTTTTTCAGCAGGGCATTAAGAGACGCAGAGAGCAGGTATGAAATCATGGAGAAGCAAGCCTATGCCTTAGTGAAAGCCCTTAAAGCTTTCAGAGTCTATGTCTTGCATTCAAAAGTAACAACATATGTTCCTTCATCTTCCGTGAAGGACATCCTTGTGAAGTCTGATGTAGATGGGAAAAGAGGCCAATGGATCGCTAAGATCCTAGAATTTGATCTAGAGATCAAGCCCACCAAGTTGGTTAAGGGGAAATTTTTGGCCAAGCTACTGGCTGAATCCAACTGCGAATCTTTGGGGGTTGGTTTCATCAATACTCGCCCAGGATCTCAGCGAGGTGAATCACCCAACCAAGGCTCTCAAGATGGCTTATCGTTGGCAGAATGTGCCTGGTATCGTGACATTTTGTATTTTCTGCAAGAATTGAAGCCCCCCGATGGAATGGGAAAAAGCAAAGCGAGGGCTCTTAAGCTCAAGGCAATTAGGCATTGCCTCATTGACCAAAATTTATACTGGAAAGACCCTCTAGGGGTATTTCTGAGATGTCTGAACCTGCAGGAGGCCCAAAGGGTTATGTTCGATTTTCATAGCGGTCTTTGTGGAGGTCATCATTTCTGGAAGACCACAACCCACAAGATACTCCGAGCTGGGTATTATTGGCCCACTTTGTTCCCCGATGTTTGCAGGGAGATCAGAGCTTGCACCAAATGTCAAAGGTTCTCATGAAAGCAACATCTCAAATCGCTGCCATTAAATCCCATAGTAGCATCGACACCTTTTCAGCAGTGGGGGTTGGACTTCATCGGAGAAATTCATCCTCCCTCAAGTGGTCAACACAAATGGATCCTGACTGCAATACATTATTTCACCAAGTGGATAGAAGCTGTCCCCACTAGAAGCGCATCACACAAAGTAATTATCAGCTTCCTGGAGGATATCATAGCCCGGTTTGGCTGTCCCAGCAAAATCATCACCAATAATGCTGCTTCTTTCAAATCTGAACCTTTAATTAAGTTCCGTGAGCAGTTCCAGATCTCACTAGTTCACTCCACCCCCTATTATCCCCAGGACAATGGTTTAGCAGAATCCTCTAACAAAAGCCTGATAAATATTATCAAAAGATTATTAGAGGAAAACAAAAGAGCCTGGGATTCGAAGTTGAAATTTTCTCTGTGGGCCGATCGTGTCACCACGAAGAAGTATCTAGGCACTTTGCTGTTTCAACTAGTCTATGGAGCAGAAGCAGTTTTCCCTACTCAGCTCGCCTTGCCTGTGGAGAAATTATTTCAAGACTACGAGGGAGAACCAGATCATATGATCATAAGAATTCATCAGTTAGTGGAAGTGCAACAGATCAGAGAACAAGTGAGGGACGCAGGTTATAGTCATCAGCAGAAGATCAAGCAGGCTTTTGATAGAAAGGTCAAGAAAAAGGAGTTCGAGATTGGGGACTTGGTGTTTAAATGGGACGCACCCAGATAGGATAAAGGCAAGCACAACAAGTTTGATGCCCTCTGGATTGGCCCCTTTAAAATCTCTGAGATTTTCTCCAACAACACCTATGGGTTGCAGGATCTGGAGGGTGAAGAGGTTTTCAACAGCCCAGTGAATGGGCATTTTCTGAAAAATGTTTTATTTGAGCCTTCGACCGCTCCTCTGTTTGTAAATATTGTCTTTTACTTCTGTGTTTATTTTCTTTGTATGTTTTCGGCTTAATAAATGACTCCATAGCCCAACAACGAGGCGCTGAAATTACATAATGAGTTTTTAGAGCATCGCAGGGACGACTCTATCCCCCGTGGAGCCTAATGTTAGCGATATTTCTTATCTCGGGACTAGGCGTACCCAGGTCTGGAGTTGCACGAGAAGCATCTGAGAATATCACAAGAGAATCTCATTTTTGTAGCAGCAATTAAAGCAAGCGAGCGGGCAAATTTTTGTCTTCGGCAGTCGGGAACCATCCTTAAAGCAAATCGACGGTCAAAGTCTTACAGAGGAGATCGACGAAATCCCGTCATCCGTTAGATCTCGACAAGTTGTGTCGGGGTTAAGCCCTAGTATGCGGAGGAGAGTCGGGGTTCAGTTCATCGTGGAATTAGAGTTTTCGAAGACAAGAAACCCTTGCATGTAGGAATCGTGAGCTACGATTTCCCGACTGGATCAAAACCGTCCGATAGGAGGGACACGTGGCGATAAATCCCGCAGAGTCGGGGATCGGGGAACTGAAAGTCCCGTGCGCATGAGAACGGAAATTGTGATATCCTGATACGTGATTTCTCGACAGAGTTAAGGACCATAGTGGGGGATAGGTGTTAGAAGGCGCATCGGCATATCGCGAACTCGGAGGGTCATGAGCTGGAGCTGCAAAGATTTGCGTCCAAAGTTGTGAGATCGCGAGAAGCGATATCTCGGCAACTGCTGGTTAGCGTGTGGGACTGCAAGAGCCAGTGGAATACATGTGGCAGGCTTATGCAGTGGAGAACGGACCATTGACAGGTCAACAACCATGAGCCATCGGGTTTCGGGTAATCGCGAGTCTGGAGGAGGTGTGCTCGTTGACATCACAAACCGCGAAACCCCGATGGAGAGTATGGTTGAGGGCATGTGGCCCCAGTCATGGAGGCATGGTCATATGCATCAGGAGTTAAGCTCAGGAGGGCTCGCGGGTGAAAGGATCTCATCGCAAATCGGGGATTGGGGAGGTAAGGAGTTCTAGACAGCAAGAACCGTGAAACCCCGAACCCCGATACAGAGCCGAGGATAGCCACAGTCAGGTGCTGGAGGCTGTGAAGGGATTGGAAAGGACCTGTGGATCGGGTTGTTGTAGCAGTGATTCCCAAGGGAATCCAAGGAGCCGCTTCGGCTCAGAAGAGGAGATTTAAAACGATCCTGAAAATGGGAAGGCACGGTGAGGTCCCAGGTACCAATTTAATGCGGGCTAATTCCTAGTACCGGCTGGAAATTAATGGAGAAAGGAAAGGATGGCTCAGAACTCACATCACTCATTTATTGCAGAGTATGGAGATCTCGGCTGAAAGTCTACCCATGAGGATCCCTTGTACCGGTTCTCTTCACGAAGGCCACGCCTAGTCTTCAACTCGCCAGAGGAACCTGCACACGCCAAGTCAACATTCAAAGGGCTCAGCTACCCCCTGGTATGAGCCATACTGAATTAAAGAGGCGTATGACAGGGGAGCGGAGGACAGATCTGATTGAGGGGACGCCATCCATTGAAAGTTCTGAGACTCCATTGAAAGTTCTGAGACGCCTCTGCCAGGGGAGAGGAAGGAAAGAGTATATGTAGGCATTTTTTCCATTTTGTAAAGGATCGATGGTTGAGCAGAGCTCCCTATTGTAAGGTTTAGCAGCTATTTCAGTTTCCATCTTATGTATCTGTATATGAGATTTCTTGTTTTATGACAGACAGTTCTTCTTTACCCGTCTAGTTTTTCATCTTATGCTAGGAAAGTTCATGATTGACTGAGTCGCGCGAAATGTTGCATTTCTGTTATGATAAATGATTTATCATGGCATTATTGTATTTTATGGTGGCCTGTATTTAAATGCAGGAAGATCTTGTGTTTGGATGCCTTCTTCTATAGTCTGTTAGGAACCTGTTGTTTATAACAGACCTTCGCACTCTTCTCCATAAGTCTTCCGCCTGTTCACCCTTTACTACAGCTCACTGTCTGAAATTTACACAAGACCTCACTTGCTCATGCATACCTGGCCTGTTTTTAGAGTTGGAACACTACTGTTTCGAGTTTCCTTCCATTTGATCACCCATCTATGAACAATCGTGACATAAAACTGATGGGCGTCGGGCTCTGCTCCTGCTAGCAATCCAGGAGTGACTTCCGTCGCCAACACACATCATATCCAACTATCATAGACTCGTACATTTGTGGACTTGATGCATCTTACCATGGAGAAACATGAGAGTGGATGTGGTTGTATTCCTCATGCAGGAAAAAAATTGATGTAATATGCTTCTAGCAAGTGTCAAGTGTCTAACGAACTTAAGCCATGGAACCCCATGCCCACCAAGGCATCCAAACCTAAAATATTATGCATTAGGCTTAAGTCTAGGTACCATGTTTGATCCGTAGGATCTTTTAATGACTATGGTTGAGTTTTAATTTTGCATGCGTTAATTATCCAATTGAGAAGCTTAATGAAAGAATGAGGAAAGAAGAGGATTTATGACAGCCATATACACTTATGCAGATCTGAAATGAAATAATAGATAGCAAACCATAACACGAGGATTGATAACGGAGTTCGGCACAACTTTGCCTACGTCTCCGGGCCTTTGTCTCTGTGGGGGAGGCTTCTTTATTTCTGTTCAAAATCTCAAAAGTACATCACAGCAGTGCCAATTGGCTACAAGACTGATCTGGTCATGTTCTTCCAGATCTCTAGAACCCTGCAAAGAAAATGACACACAAAACGGATGTCTGGAGCTCCCAGAAATGACCCGCAAGCGTTTGCTCCTCAATAGTTTCCATGCATAAAAATGGCTTTGGCTTGGCTTCCCTTCAACATAACTCTACTATGACCGTCCTCCATGGCCTCAAACAGGCTTGGTTTATATAGATCTGAAGTTGGTTATTCATCCCCAACTTCCTCCCAAAATTTGGGCTCCAAAAATGCTCAATATCTCCCAAAAATGGAGAAAATCAATTAATATCAGGCAATATATCATTGAAAATCCCAAAACTATATAAAAAAACCCACTTTAGTTTAATTTTGGGCACAACCCCTAAAAGCGCGTGCCCCTGGTCATATGGAGGAGCGTCCATGTGGCCATGCGCTCCATTCATTCCTTGCTAGCCCCTGGTCGTTGGCGTGTACATAAGATCGGATCTCGGGCTAGCCCCATAACTTGCGCCCTGTTTGGATTGAAGTCTCGGGTCACATGGCACCGCCCGTGAACCGGGGTCCAGGCCCTATCCACCAACTCCCATGTTGGTAAGCCCCCTCCATCCGTTCTTGTGGTTGTGTGGTCGTATGTTAATGCCGAGGGCTGGGGCTAAGCCCTGGCCCTTTCCCCCACCGACTAGAACTGTAACCAAACTCAAATATTTTCTTTTGCATATAGTTAATAAGAACTACATGTGGAGTGGGTGGTTAGCCCGGTCCTGCCAGTCCGTTTCCTGGAGGATAGGTCGGGGGTTCGACCCTGGTGAACCCATATAAATTTTGCATAAACCATCAACCAACCACAGGGTGCCATGTGGCAGCCCATGAGTGGGCCATGTGGCACCTCAACAACCAATCACAAAGTGCCAAGTGTCAATCACTGAATGTTCCACATCACCTACCACGTACCCTACCACCATACCTACCCAGTTAGCTGCTGACATCATCCCGTGCCACGTGTCACCCTTACAGTGGTGACATGTGTCACCCATAGATTGGTCCAACTGTCTGCCCGTACGCCACATCGCCTGCCATGTGTCACCTCCAGGGGTTGCCACATCAGTTATATGGCCGCACGGCCTGTATAGTCGGCATGCTACGTGGCACTGTACGGACTGTATAGTCATCCCTTTTTTTGCCTGTTTGAGTTTTCAGAAAGAACGCGATATCTTGCGCATACGGAGCCTGTTTTACAAAGTAAATATATGGCCAAAATCAGGAAGATGAGACAGACGCAATGGAGATGGTTTCGTCGGATTCTGAGCACTTTCATTTTTGAGCATTTTTAAGCCCTGTCAGGCTTCTGGATCCGATTATGGATCAATGTTTCTAAGAAAGTTCTTGCATTGGAAATATTTGAAATGACAAATCTGCTCAATTCCTATGGATCTAATATAATTTTTTTATTTAGAACTGTGAATATGATGATGGACTACTAACTAACAACACGTGCACATGCAACTGAAGGTACAACCAAACAGGTACCTGTCAGATATTTCTTCGTCGAGTGAGGAAAGCTTAGGACAAATGGAGGCTAGAATTGCGACTGCATCTAGTAGATATGATAAGAAAACAATGACCAGAGGTGAAAAAGTCAGAATAAAATATTGTAGACGCATGAAATTTTTTCTTTCCAAAGGAGGATCATGCTCTTATGATGATGAGAGCATAGGAGACATAAATGTTCCACTCAGGTATAATAATTTGGTGAAGCAATGGGTACCTAAGGAACTACCTCCTATAGATTTTGACTTCGTTGTCAACAATAGGACATATCGCATTGCACCATCCTCCCTGCATGGCTTGGGGCTATTTTCCATGGATGGAATAATTGTAAAATACAATACAGTAACTGAATTGATGGACTATGTCGGACCATGTTACAATTATAATGATTGGATGCTGCTGGTCCGGTAGATGCGAAGTATGCGGAGATATGCACTCGTCGCAAATTATATACAACTAATAAACAAGGATAAAAATAAGGGAGCAACTATCTATATTGATGGAAGGCCTAAAGCTTTCGGCAATATCGCAGGGTTTATAAGCAACACACGACCCGAGACAACAAACAAATAACCAAATTGCATATTTGAGGGATGTGAAGAGAATCGAGTAGTCCTGTGCACAATAAAAAAAATAGCTCCCAGGGAAGAGTTATTAGTGGATTACCATTTGAATCGAATAGACACATTGACTAATAGTGTGCAACTTCTTGTGCAACACCTCTTTAAGAAACCTCTACTTATTGCATTATATTTTTTTCTTATCTTTAACATTGTTGTAAATATTATCGTTAACATTGTTTTTTTGTTATCATTAACAATTTTTTAAATATTTGGGGGTTCTAATTATATTATAATGTGGCAGGATGATTGTGGAAAAGGGCCAGCCGCAGAACATGTAAATGATTATCAATTTCCTCTTTCATTTTACGTTGTTTTTATTATTAACTTATATAATTTTATTGAAATAACATTGTTTTTGCTGAAATTATATGTAGTCAGCAGGCCATGTGGATCATGATTCCGCCAATGAGGAGGGGTTTTATTCTTGCACTGATTTGATGGTCTCAATAAAAAAAAAATCATTAAAGCTAACAAGGAACTATTTAGCTTGTTAGATTGTCCAGAACAAACTCCAGACATCAAAGAAAGGATCAAGCTCCTTATGTCACAACTTAACACATATAAGGTAATAACCATAATTTTTTGTTTTGTTTAATGCACTCATATGTTCAATTATGATACTTTTTTCTTTAACTTTTACATTATCTCACGAAAAAACATTTACTTTTTTATAAAGGAATATTTGGAGCTTGTTCAGCCCGGGGTTGGTAGTAGTGGCACTACAAAGATGCTACAGAGTCCTGATGCAGGCGATTATATAGCTGCCAGAGCACTATTTACTTCTCCATCTTCCACACCTCATTTAGATAGGATCCATGACACGCACCGATAGACATCCACACCTCGATCAGAGTCTAGAGAGGGTGGCAGAGATGAGGATCATAGTGATGTGGTTGATATGGATGCATTTCCTAGAGCTAGATGTGTGACAAGCATGGGGACCCTTCCGTGCACATTTTTCATCGACAATAATGGGCTTCCATTAAAACAATCAAGACTCCAAGGTAGTTTTAATTCATATTTTAATCGTTTAATGTTGTCCTCATACATAAATTGTCTAGATTATT
Source organism: Picea abies (assembly GCA_900067695.1). NCBI lineage: Eukaryota > Viridiplantae > Streptophyta > Pinopsida > Pinales > Pinaceae > Picea > Picea abies. The sequence goes on along the minus strand of CBVK0102869681.1, from coordinate 6,286 downwards.
AATTTTAAATTAATGATCATATATTTTGTGTGTAGGAAACGAACTTTTTTATAGGCACGTAGAGAGCAAGCCCTTGTCTATTTTTGGGGCAACCGTACGCATGAGGTGGAATTGCCAGAACTCCAACCTCAAAAAGAAACTTATGGATTATCATGAAGGCCTCTTTGGTGTAGACACGTTCAATACAAAAGCGGTCACATTTGCAACTGGTGAATATTTAAAATATATTCGGGATGTTTATAGATGAAGCTTGGAAAGAAATCCTAGGTATTAGAGTCCTCCCTCAATTCCAGAGAGAGAGTGGAAGGCGATCATTGATGATGCAAAAGATAAGATTTTGAGAAAATCAAGAGAACAAATAACTGGTACACCAAGGTAAATTACAATTTTTTGAATTCAATACTAGCTTTATGTTTCTTTAGATCTAAATAAAAGTGTGGTTATATATAACATACTTGAAAATTTTGATGATAGGTTGCCTGACACTTCAAAGCAAACCAAATCAAGGATTGCCAAACATGGCCAACACAAACTAGGCCCGGGCGGCTACTTGAGGTTACAGTCACGAATCGTAAGCACGCAAACATATTAAGAATATTAATTGTGTCACCTTACAACTTTAAGGTAATTGCAGCCAAAAACATTAAAAAACCATACCCTTATGCAATGCAGGGTGACGACTTTGAAAATGGAACCACGAAGGAAGACCTCCAACTTGGTTACAAGTAAGGTTATAAAGCCATGGTTGATCGAAGGAAAAGCATGGGGCAGACCCCAAGATCTAATTTGCTAGATAAGGTAAATAAAAATCAGGTAGACCCCAAGATCTAATTTGCTAGATAAGGTAAATAAAAATCAGTCCACATTAACCTTTCGTTACTTATAAAATACATAAATGTTTGATATCGTCCATATTTTAATGTCTTACTTTGTTTTAATCAAGGGAGAATCACTGTCAACCCTACCATTAGTATTGAACAACAAAGTGTTGATAGTGAAACACAAACAAAAGATCATGGTGCTCCCCAGTTGTTACCCATGATTTTGGTCGTCATGATGATGTATTGGTGATGGTGTACTCAGGCTCTTCATAAGAACTTTCTCCTAAGAAAAGTTACTTTCATCTCTTCCCAGAAAACTCATTTTTGAAGAAGGTTCACAGGCTGCTAGTATATTTGGGTGCAAGAATGCCTGATTCTCGCAGGCTGCTTTAAGACAAGGTGCAAACTTCTCGCATTGTGTTGAATAGTCAGGGTGCAAACTCTTCCTAAAGCATGGAAAAATATGAATTCTCGATGTTTCTAGAAGGGAATCTTCTAGAAGGATGGGTTGGCATTCAAATGTTTATCCTTGTACTAGATTCCCAGATATTGTGGGATCATTCTTATCCAAGAAACTAACTCATTCTCTCCTATATATTGAGGGAATTCTCATGGAAAAGGTTAAGCAAGATTCATTGGAGAATTGGTGAAAGAATTGTGTGAAGGACTTAGCTGAATAGCAGCTTGGAGACTCTAGCAAGTCTATCGAGAGGATTTGATATTCTTCATACAAGGATTGATCAAGTGTGTGTGTTGGAGCCAAGAGCCATTGAAAGGAAGTTTGCGACATCAAGGCTTAGGTTGTAATCTTTACTTTCAATTAATACGATACAGTGGCATGTCCCTTTCCCATAAAGCTATTTCCACTTTATTGTGTAATTCCTTGATCATACACATAGGTTGATAGTTGAATATATTGAACTATCTTCACTTTGGTTGGTTTGTGTTGTCTTGGTCTTGACTTCACGAGAGTACTGGAGCAAAGAGGGAGCAACAAAGACCCTTGGAAGCGATAATAAGGTATGTTATTTGTTCCTTCCTCCTAGTCAATTCAATGGTCAAAACTTAGGGAAAGAGTCATGTCCTGTCTTGTTTTGTTCTAGATCCAGGTGGATCTAGGGAGATCTGTTAGTGTCCGCACATACCGATTAGTCCGATAACAAAATTGGCGACTCTGCTGGGGATCATCCCTTTTTCTTTGTGGCTTTTGGTGTTTTTCTGTGGCCATTTTCTCTTGTTTTACTTTTCTCCTTTCCTATCAATCTCCAAGTCTTCAGGATATCCTGATAGACCCTCTGGGTCCAGAGGATTTTTCAAATTTTGTTTCATTTTCCAAAAATTTGACTATTTTCAGAGGTTCTCACACTGCACTTCATTGTAGCCTATGAGAATCCATAGAGTTCACACTTTGCCTTTAGGTTCAGTGCGAGGTTCTCGTACTTTGCTCAAGGGTCACCTGCGAGAATCCCTGATACTCGCACTGTGTAATATTGCCAGCCTGCGAACTCATTTTTTCAAAAATTTGGATTTGAGTTTTGGCATCTTCAACTGCCCAGATCATTCTAGGTGCCTCATAAGAGTTTCTTGGACCATTGATTGATGTCTTTCTTGTCTTCGTTTGCGTGCATGAATAGTCTTAGGATTTCAAGGCTCTTCTTGTCACTTTTGTCTTGACTTTCGTGTCTTGACTTTTCTTGGTAACACCATACTCTCTGATTTCAGAATCTGAGTGTGTTTGATTAGTTAAGGACCGGTGATCGGTTGAAAGTTGATTTTTCTTGGTCTTTATCATTTGCTTATTGTTTGAAAGATCATTTTTCTTATGCAATTGAAAAGACTATATTGGTTTGCCTTTTATTTTTGTTTTCATTGAAAGAGTGGATTGGGTTTTTTATCATTGCTTGTTCATTTGGCTTTTAATTTTATGTACTCTTGCTATCATAGTGTGGGTCCTTTTTGAAAAGTGAACAAAAGTTTTTCTTTCAAAAAATCTTTTCGTCTTCGAAAATATTGAATATCGATTGTTGAAGTTATTGAAAAAGACACAATAGAGAATCATTATTGATGTGTGATTTGTTGCATTTGCATTTTAAAGGAAATTTTGCCTTGTAGTTCAAGGTTGATCTGGAAAACTTTCTCTTTCCCTCCCATACATAGGATTCATTGAACGAAAAGTGATACATTTCATTCTCATCCTTGCATTGTTGGGTCAGAGTGATACAACATAAGTTTCACCTCCGTTTCCTTTGAGTAAACAACAACCCTTAATAACACTGCGCAATTGTAAAATTGATCTAGTAACTCTTTTCTAGGGCTCTATTACACCAACATTTAGCTAGGCTAGTGCTTTGGAGTAGGAAGAGAGATACACTCTCCAAAAGCACAAAAAACACAATAGCATCTTGTGTTAGGGAGTGTCAAATTCCATTTGCAACATCTTGTCCTGGGAAGCCCTTCTCACACAAGGGTCAAGAAAGAGGTCACATTGATATTGACAGAGTTACTCACCCTGCTTTGTTGATATCAGTGTAGAGATTGCACGTATTACGGGGATCACTCGGAGGTATACCCACAATGATGAGTGGAATCCTTTTGAGTTGATTTCGGGCTCGATACCCTGCCCTTGAGTGTGGATCAGACTGTCGACTGTTCCCCCAGGATTTATTCTTGTTGGTGGTGACCTTAGTGGCTTATATTTCTAGGTTCTTAAATGAGGTGTCTGTGAAGGCGAAAGTCTTCACGGTACCTGGAATTGACGTTGACCAAACTCACTCGGGCTCCTTGGAGGGTATACCCACGATTATGTGTGGGAGCTTGCACCAGTGTGTAAGTCCGTTAAGCAGGTCGTCAGCATAACTTTTCCACTCTAGCCCAGCCCCTACTCATCTCGTTGTTGTGACATTGGATTTCATCACCAACTAGTGGCTTCAAAATTAGAAGGTCTTGTTTGCTTGGTGTTGCTTCGTAGATTTTGTTTACTAGTGCGTGTTGTTTGTTTCTCGAATTTGACCATAGGATTTTCTTCGTGAAGTTTTTCACTCGTTTACAATAGCTCCTCCACGTCATTCACGTAGGATGCAGGGTTTATCTCCAGAGCATCTGGAAGGTTTGCAACCCTTGCCTACAAGTACACCTGAAGGATCTCCTTGGCAAAGTGAAGTCCCAGTCGTCACCACCCCACAAGTGGAACGAACTGACTCTCTAGAAAATTTTTGCATTACAAACACTCGAGAGGACTTTCAACTTCACCCCGATTCCAAGAGACGTTTTATGCGAGCAAACTCTTCCAGAGACTTAATTGTTTTGTTTTCCGGATCTTCGTTTGGACCTGGGGACCAAGATCCTTTTTGGTCTATGGGAATTTTTCGACGAGACCTTTTTGGTCCAGGTTCATCTGTGATTTTTGACATCAACCCACCTGTGATTTCCAAAATCTCTAGTACAGAGACAGTACCGGTGACTACTGCTTATCACTTTATAGTCCCTACCGAAATGGCCCATCTCACAGCGACTACGAGTGTTCCAACCGGGTTTAAAATGGTTAGTCTTGCTCCCATCAACACACTGCGAATGCCCACAGTCGTTCTGACACTACCACCTGGATACTGTGCGTTGAATGCTTCCATTCCTACTCCTGTGCAAACTCCATCCAGCTCTCCTAGTGGTCCTTCTTCTTCTGGGCACTTTCTTCCTAGTTTTGTTCCAACACTCCCTCAATTTCCTTTTGGAGGACCTTTTTCGTCTTCTACTGGCAATCTTAATCCTAGTGGCGCTATTCCGTCATTCACTCCAACTTATCAGTTTCCGGTCGGTGGACAATCTCATCAAGGTAGTATAACTCAACCCCCTCTCAGTTGGCAACTTCCAATTGGCACACCACCTTCGATGGGAGGACCGACCCCACCTGATGGGAAAAATATACCTCCATCCTTGGCCCAGTATTGGAATTAGTTGATCCAAAATCCTCCTCAATCGACTGGGGGGTAGCAGTTTCCAGTTGCGTCCGTAACACCCCCTAGCATTGGCCAACCATATCCAGGTTCGTTCAATCCCATTTGGGGGGCGAATGCTCAAACTCAAGCCCCTATTCTAGGGTATAATCCGATGAGCTACTATCCTATCCAACCACCACCGAATATGCCTGGATCTTCACATTATATGCAGATTGCTTATGGTCCTACTGGTTTGTCGACAGGGCTTCCTCCCCAAAGCCACCAGTACCTGTAGGTGAATCAACAGTTACCCTTTCTCACCACTTTGGATTTCCAGATTTGTTAAGGATTTTAAACGATCCTATTCGTCACTCTCCCCACTCACCTGTTATACCATCCAAGCTTCCATTGGACATTCCTAAATTCGATGGCAAAGCGGGAGAGGACCCAAACAATCACATTATGACTTTTCACCTATGGTGTTCATCCAACTCGTTGATGGATGACTCTATTCATTTACGTCTTTTTCAATGAACCCTCACAGGTTCTGCAACGAAGTGGTATATCGAATTGCCCCAAGGTTTCTTCTCTGACTTCAACACCCTAGATATGGCCTTCCTTACGCATTACCAGTTGCCAATCCGTTATGATACCGGGACCAAGATTTTGACTTCCTTCAAACAGACTAAAGGAACTCATATATCTGATCACTTCCATGAGTGGCGAAGGAGACGACGTCTCATTAAACTTGAGCTCGCTGATCAGTTACTGGTAGAATGGTTTACAAAATCATTTGTGAAAAAAATCGGTAAGGAAATTTCCATGGGTGGCATAGTCACGGAAGAGCAGGCTATAAGTCGTGCTCAATATATTGACCTTGTTTACTCACAAATGGGAACCCTTTACGATTTACTACCTGACTTACCTCGTCCTAATCCTTCCATCACTTCAACTACTCCAGCTGCCTCACATGCTGCTGACGGTGTGATTGGTACTGCCCAAGCCCAATCACATTCTGCTTCAAGCACAAACCCTAAATATGATTCTTCTAATGTTCAAAATGCTTCGTCTCCTGCCACTCCCATCGGCAAGACTTCTAAGGTAAATTCCGTCCAATCTACCCTAGCTGGTAAAAACAAATCTAAAAAGGGGAGAGGTAAGAATAAGGAGGGAAAAAATAATTCTCAAGCAGAGAAAACCAAAACGACCCCTATTGACGATTGGGATAAGCACAAACCACGATACCCTTGCCTTATTTGTGGTGATGATCACTACACGAAGGATTGTCCATGACGTGTCGAGGTCACTAAGTTCCTTCAAGGAGCTCCAAAACCACTTGCACCGGCTGTCTTATCCCAACCCTTCCCGTCTCAACAACAGGCACAGTTGGTCATCCATGAACAACCCTCATCTTCTACCACATTATATGTTTTGATGTGTACTGGTGATTCTAAGAAGAACAACGTTGCACTCACTACTCGAGCCAAAGATTATTCTCCCTCTAAGGAGAAGGTTGATGATTTACCCCCTTCC
>CBVK0102869678.1:0-22415 GCA_900067695.1 Picea abies | reverse complement strand
ATTTTTACAGTCTCTGTACATTTCTCTGATTAATAGAAATCATGTATTACTGTATATCTATGTTTATGGTTGCATCTTTGATACATTTCTGTTGTATTATTGAATATCTGCAACATCTCTGTGCATTTCTTTATCATATCTCCGCTCTCATTTCGTGCTGAAAATAATTCGGATCAGTGGTATCAGAGCAGGTTGTTCTTGATCATTTTTTTAGTGCATGTCCCCGACGAGGTCCGAGTATAGAAAGTTGGGTCTCGAGCTTTTCTCTATTGAATACAATCACTCTCGCACACCCAAGAAACCCTCAATTACAGAAGAAAAGAAAATCAATGGAGCAAACGATCCTATCAATATATTGCTTGAGCAAGCTCTCATGTGACAGAGGGACGAAATGATGGAGAATTTTGCCCACATCCTTAAATGCCTGCCGATAGTATCAGGCGCATCTTCATCAAGCGACCACTTTGGAGGCACCTCGCCTTACAAGGTACAAGTTAATTTTGATATTCCTGTATTTGAAGGACAAATAGATGCAGAAGCCCTAGAAAAATTGTTAACTCTGCTAGAAGGTTATTTCTCTGTTCACAATTTTTCCGACAAAGAAAAGATCACCTTCGCACTCCTTAAAGCTCTCCCTCAAGTCAAACATTGGTGGGAAACTTACTGGGAGCAAAGTTCCACAGAGGAGTTTGGAATATATGGGGTCGATCCCACTTGGGATTTTTTTATGGATGCAGTAAAGGAACAGTATTACCCTGTTGGCAACTATGAAGACCAATACATGAGATGGACCACACTATGACAAGAGAGGGGCCAATCAGTTCCAGAGTTCACCAATAGCTTCCATACCTTGCGCACCAAGTTGGATATCAAAGACTCCGAATGAAATTTGGTTCTGAAATACCGTGGGGCTCTACACAGATACATCCAAACTGAAATGGATTTCCTAGACATCTCATCACTCGGTGCTGCCTATCGTTATGTTGTTAAAATTGAGCAAAAATTTAAGCACCAGAACAAACGGGAGTTCGGGTCTACAAATCCACAACAACCAAAGTATGACAAAGACATCCCTAACAAACAGTCTCCCGAAAACCAATCCAAGCCACAGGAAAAGAAGGGTCACGGGAAGACAAAGAAGGACACCGGAAAATGGTGAGATTTACACAAAATCCCCTGGCACAACATCGATGAATGTCACTCAAAACAGTCATTGGTGGTCGAGATCAAAGACAAGGAGCCAAACCCTGATTCAGAATTTGATTCTAAAAACATTGGTAAAAGACAGATCATCAATGCAGATCCCACTACTATTGTCACGACTGCAACAATTCAACCAGAAGAACCAACAGATCCAGAAGAGGGGAAGTGCCTTTTTCATTCACAGATGTGGGTGAAGGGGACACTACTGCATTTTATTGTTGATAGCGAAATCCAGAAGAGCCTCATCTCAGCAGAGGTTGTCAAACAATTGGAATTGTCGACAACACCACACCCGCAACCATACAACATCGGGTGGCTTCACCAAGGATGAGATCTTCGTGTCAGCCAGCAGTGTCGATTGTCATACGGCATCCAACCCTTCAGAAGAAGAGGACCAAATAATATGGGGCAGGAAAAATGGTGGGGAACTCAATTTAAAATAAGCCTGCAATTACATCATGGCTCAAGACCAAGAAGATCTGGCGCAACAGTGGGGAAAGATTTGGGACATCCCCTAGTGGACAAAAATCAAAATTTTCAAATGGTTAGTACTTCCCAACCAAATCCTGACCTGGAAAAACATAAGGAAAAGGGGTTTCATAGGCCCATCACAATGCCACCTCTATCAAGCAAAGGAAGAAACAATGAATCACCTCCTCGATGAATGTAATTACACAACAGAGATATGGGATTGGGCAGCAAGAATATTTTTCCAATCCAATAGGACCCGAGGCAACATCAATGCAACCATCAATAACTGGAAGGAGATTTATAGAAAAAATGAAATGGTGAACCTATGCTAGAATCTCATGCTATGGATGATCATATGGGCAATATGGAAAGAAAGGAATTGATGCATCCTTAGGAACAAAAACCTTTTGAAATGGAAACTCAAGGAAGGAATAATCTCACAAATACGAGAAATGGTGCATAGCCGCAACTGCCACAATGGAAAAGTGCAACTCACAGGCCAGGACTCCCGAATCCTAGAATTTTTTCACCTAAAAGACGGGTGCAACAACACACAGGTATGGAGGCTACTGCAACTCCAATCAGGAGAGGGAAATTGGACACCATTTCCGACAAAGTTCCTTAAATTAAATTTTGATGGGGCGGCAAAAGGAAATTCAAGAATGACAGGGATGGGAGGGGTGATCAGAGATAGTTGCGGAAACATAATATGGATGTATGTTGGGAGTATGGGAAACTCAACCAACAACGCAGCATAATTTGGAGCCCTAGAGCTCGGCCTCAAAACTTTAAGCCACGAAAGGATGACCAACATTATCGTGGAAGGTGACTCCACCTTGGTCATCAACACGGTGAAGAGACTCTAAAATGGCACCAGAGTGGGCAAAGTACAGAGACACTAGCACTTGGAACACTCCCTACAAAAAATTCAAGAGCATCTGCAAACGATTAACACAGTGGAGTTGAGCTAGGTATGCAGGTCAGCAAATGGCCTGGCAGACATAATTTCTAACAAGGGGGTTAGCAAGGATGGACCAATACTAGATACTACCTGGCTTAACATCCCAGAAGGACAATTCAGAATGGACTGCCTCCAACTAGTGACAAAAAAATGTGACAACAACTTGAGCAAGGAAGGTCACATCGAGGAGGGAAGGGAAATACCCAGAGGTCGGCACGAAGGACCCGAGTAGGAGATGACTGCCCAACACACGATCACCAATCACAATGCATGATCAGATTATACAACAGGTGAGGGTATGACAACAAGGTCATGTCAATAGTAAGATTTGCGGGGAAATACCATGGGAAAGTATCGACGGCATTTAGCAGGCAGAGAATGACGTAAGGCAAGAGGGTTTGACACAAACCAATATTGACCCACCACGCCAAATATCAAGTACGAGGAGATGCTCATTAGGTTATCAAGTGAGCAAGGGCAAGGACATGTACAGGGATAGCAGTGGATTCATCATGAGAATATGTACCACGACAGGGAAAAAGGACAGGAAGGTTCACCTCTATGGGCAAACCATGCTTAGAAGGATGAGCCCACAACAGGGAAATCTCAATAAGAGAAGAAACAATAGGGATAGATGTAAACAGAAGAGTGAAACTGCAAGAACCACCATTAACACAAGACCAAGAAACAGGTTGAGAATCCAACAAAGGAGCTTCCATAGGCTAGAAAGAATGGTACGAATGAAGTGAACGCACATCAAAAGGAACCCCATGGGGAAGGGAACTTAGAACAATCCCTGGCAGGTTTCAAGGATGGAGCAGGCAGCCAGAGATGCAGAGGGCACCTTCCACACCCTGGTTGCACCAAAAGGGAAAGTGACCATTAACTGTCTGGAAAAGGAAATCAAAAGAAGTTGCAAGGGCAATACATGGGATGCTCTGACCCAGGAAATGGACTGGGTAACTGACCCAGGAGCCACACAACCCAGGGAAATCCTCTACCAAAAAATGGTGGAGATGGTATGGCAAACAAAGATGTTGATTGGAAAGGTGAGCTCAGAAAGGGAGGACGCCAAACGGGAGAAAAAAAGGAACACATGAAACTATTGAACGAAATCCTAAGACACCTCAGTGGTTTGGAAACCATTACCAGACTACTAACTGAGGTCAAGAAGGTCTAGCAAGCCAAGATTGAGTGGTTGGATGCTCAATTCCACCTCTATTTGTGCTACATTGAAGGATACCAAGCTGAAACTTTTAAAATCAGAGGGCCTATCCTTATCCCTCAAATACAGAAGCTCTTGAATTTAGTAGTCAATAAGGGATTCCTTGAAATGTGGATGCAAAGCCTCATTTTTCCTATTTTTAAAAATGGGGATATAAACATTCCCTCAAATTATAGTTGCAAAAACATACATAGGGCATATTATGTGCCATAAATAAAGAAGAAAATGGATTAAATCATCTCATCACTGTTTATTTTGGACATAATTTTAGTTGTTTCATTCATATAACGTGCCACACTAAACTATTTCTACATAGGTAGACATATGTACATATAGATATTTTCCTCAGAATAAGGTGGAATTCAAGAGCATATCCAACTCAATATTCTTCAATATGGAAATTATATTTTCCTTTATCTCTTTCCCCACTCTGCCTTCATCAAGTTGAGTACCAAGAACGGTTTTGTAAGTACAGACCCATATTGCTACACATCCCCCTTCTTTCCTGGCAATGAATTTGACCTTAAAACTCACAATACTCACTTTCTTTCCCAATGACCCTCCTTCAATTATTGTAGACTTGTACACCATTTTCTTCTCGTCAATTTCATCCACTTTCTTCTCAACGAAGATGAAATTCTTATTAGTTGTGATGGGAAAGTGGAAATCCTTGTAAGCATCAAATAATAAAAAAGTGGTCTTTGCATCTAATATGCTAATTCAAGTGGGGAAATAATTAGAAGTGGAAGTATAATGATATTAACTAGGATATGTGATCACCAAAGGATTTTATGGGAATAATGATGCAGGAGCATCGTGCAAAGCCCAAAGCACGCGACTAAGCCAAAGAAATAGTTGGACATGCGGAGGAAGAAAAGAGCACATTTTCATAAAGACCCATTTTGAATTTTGAAACAAAGTCATTAATGTAATAGTTAAGAGGAACGTACTCACATTTATACTTTGGAGATTGTAAACGGACCTGGGGAAATTCTCCGATCCGTCTTTTGCATTAAGGCATTTAATCCAGTTAATGGAAGTAGGTAGATACGAATGATAGATTAGACAGTTTTAGAGCATATGAGGGAAAATGGATATAGACACCCTCATTCTTGTATCATTGTATCATTGTATCATTAACACATTAGAATAGAGAAGAAGAGAGAGTTGTAGCAGAAAGCTGTAGAGAAGAAGTCCATGTACAGAAGTTTTGAATTAATATATGAAGCTTTGAATCTAAATTCATGGCGTTATGATATTTTCTGTTTATACATGGTGAATGGTATGCCTACAGTTGTTTATTCTCTCTCTTTATGCCTTTGTTGTTATTTTGTGTGTGTATGTATGATTTCATGTTGAATGTTTGAAGTCTGAGAGAGAAAGAGAACGAATTTCAATTGTTTCTCTTCCTGAGTGAGTGAAAGTTCCTGCAATGAGTGCAGTGAAGTGTCCGCAAGGTGTGTGTTGATGAAGGTTCAGAGTTTATCTCTGAAAGATCAGGAGGGATACCATTGTACTCATTCCAGTAGAAGTGCAGGAGAAGCATAGGGGTCGTGCAAGGAGTGCGCAGGCGGCTGGAAGTTTTAGGACTTATCAACTAAGGGAAATATTTATGTTGCAGGGAGTGCATAGAATCGAGAGGTCGAATACCCAGACATATTCGAAAGGTTGTTGCAAGTAGTGCGTGAAGGAACCCTTTTGGAGGTTTGAGTTTGTAAGTGAAAGCTCAGGAGGGATAGTACCTTTGAACACTTCAAAGGAGGATGGATATTGAACTACTTCAAAGGGAGAAAAGAGTCAAAGTCATCCAGCAGAAGTAAAGTTGAGAAGTGAAAGAACATTTGTTCATTTCGCAGAAGTTGTCTAGGAGCAACGAGCGATCAGAATTCTCCATGGAGAACTCATGAAGTCAGTAGGACCGTAGGATCTAGAGGAGTTACAGGGAAGATAAGGTTTGGATGAACTCATCTTTTTGAGTTCTAGGATCAACGACAATCGTTGATTGTGATCTGTCTAAGCCGTCAGATCATTTCGCCATTTTAGGGACCTTGACGACAAGAAGTTGAGCAAAGTGGAACGAAAGTCCTGAGGTCACGAGTTGCGACAGGAATTGGCATGGAGTTTTGGGATTTTGGCACTTCGAGAGCTCGGGGTTTGAGAGGAGTCAGTTTCAATCGCCAGAGTTGCGAAGTGGTGAGAGCTGAGAGCTCGTGTGAATACGTGGCACATCTATCAGGTGGGGCCCGCAAGGGTTACAGGTGGCGTTTCTTCATCAATTGGTGGAGTCAAACCTTGTTGATTGTTTCGGGGTTCAGAGGTCGAAGGTTGAAGGATTGGGAACCTTGCATCTGGATTCGCGAAGTCGCGAAGTCTGAAACCCCGATGAAGTGAGAAGCCTGTTGGGAAGCCAGCCTTTGCTGAGTGCATCGGAGTTCGGCAATTCGAGGTTCGAAGGTTGTAGAGATAGGAACCCTCAACAATAGGGATCACAAAATTGTGAAACATGAAGCCCCAGTTTAGTGAAGGGCATGACGCTATTGTGATCTATGAGATTTGTGTTGGCGCCTGGTGTTTGTTCTTATAGGCTCAATTCATAAGGACCTGTGGATACACCGTGAGTGTATGATACCTTCCCCGAGGGGAAATCAAAGAGTCAATTAGACTCAAGGGAAGATTAGAACGATCTTGCGCAGACCTTGGACCTGAGGGTTTGGGGGTCTGTGCCAAGTTTAGTATCAGAGAACAGAAAAATTTCTTTGATTTCTGTAGCAGAGGAAAGAGGAACATTTCTTAGCCATGCCACCGAGAAGAAGAGACAGGCCAATGGCAATGCCTAATCCAGCAGTGGAAAGAGAAATGTGTGAACTACGTGCCAGACTTGATTCCATGGAGACAGCACAGAGGTGCACAGTCAACATTGGGGATATCAGTGAGGTTGATAGCGAAAATGAAGCTAGACATGGAGAATAATTTGTAGTCGAAGATGCTGTAGACGAACGCCTATTTAGGTTTGTTGCAAGGATATGTGCTAGGGAAAAAATGGAGATTCCCATGTATGAGGGAAACCTAGATGTTGAAGAGTTTCTAGATTGGATTATAGCTCTGGATAAATATTTCAACTATGAGGATGTCAAGGAAGATAGAAAATTCAAACATGTTGTCACAAGACTTAAAGGGCATGCAGCATTATGGTGGGATGAACTGCAGACTGACAGACGCTGCAAAGGCAAGAAGAGAATCAAGAGCTGGGATAGGATGGTTGCGAAGATGAAAGCCAAATTCATATCCAAGGATTATCAAATCACTCTGTTTCAGAGGATGCAGAACTTGAGACAGAAATTGATGACAATGAAAGAGTACACTGAAGAATTTTACAAGATAAACATCAGAGCATGTCATCGAGAAAGCGATGATGAAAAGGTTGCCAGGTACATGAATGTTCTGCGATATGACATCCAAGATGAGATGAGCATGATGATCATTCGAAATGTGGAAGATGCTTAGCAGATGGCTCTGAAAGATGAAGAGAAGTTGAGCTAAAAGCAAGGTCAAAGAGGCCGATGTAGAAGTCCAGCCAAAGGCAAAGCAATTTCCCAGGACAGAACTCAGAGACCTCAAGAAGAGGGGAAGAAACCTCAAACTCAGCATGAGAGAGGCGGAAGCTCATAGAGAGGGAAATATGCTAATAGAAATACTTTTCCTCGATCCAGAAGAAGAGGAAGAGGCAGAGGAGGTGAAGTGAAATGTTTTGTCTGTGGGAAAAACGGACATAAATCTTATGAGTATCTAGACATAAAGAAATAAGGTGGTGAAACTCACATTGCCGAAGCACAAGGATGGAATGTTGAGGCAAAAGATGCTGAGGGTGGAAGATCCTTACTGATGAGGAAAGTTCTCTTGAAGCCAGAGAAAGAGGCAGACAACCCAACCCAAAGGAACAATCTATTTCGGACTGCTTGCAAGACTAAAGACAGGGTATGAAAAGTCATCATGGACAGTGGTAGCACAACCAATCTCGTTTCTACAGAGATGGTAGAAAAGCTGGAGTTGGAGACTATCGTACATCCAAGCCCATACAGAGTTTCGTGGCTACAAAAAGGACATCAGGTACATGTCACTAAATAGTGTTTAGTTGAATTTAAAATAGGAGGATATAAGGATGAAATATTGTTTGATGTCATTCCCATGGATGTTTGTCATCTATTGCTGGGTAGACCGTGGCAATATGACAGGAATGTAGTTCATGATGGGAGAAAGAACACATACACCCTGGAGAAAAATGGGAGAAATCACATGTTGTTGTCGATTAAGGATAAAGAAGTGAAACCAAAGGTGAGCAACACTGTACTTCTCATGAGTGGGAAGGAAATTCTTAATGAGATTAAGAAGAAGGAAGTTACACAATTTATTGTGTTCAAGAATCCTAGAATTGTTTTAACCACTACAGGAGTGGATGATTTACTAGAGGAAATCCATAAGTTGCTGGAAGAGTTCGCTGACATAGTAGTGGATGAACTACCTCGTTCGTTGCCACTGATCAAGAGTATAAGACATCACATTGATCTTATACCTGGAGCTAGTTTACAAACAAAGAAGCGTATAGATTGATGCCACAGGAGAATGAAGAAGTCAAGAGGCAATTCTAGGATTTAATAGACAAAGGATTGGTTAGAGAGAGCTTGAGTCCATGCGTTGTTCCAACAATGCTCAACCCAAAGAAAGATGGAGGCTGGAGAATGTGTACAAACTCAAGAGTGATCAATATGATCACCATCAGATACAAATTTTCATTGCCAAGGATGGATGATTTGATGGATTGCTTTAGTGGAGCAGGATTTTTTTCAAAGATTGATTTGAAAAGCGTATATCATCAAATTCGCATGAGAGAAGGTGATGAATGGAAGACAACATTCAAGATGAATGAAGGGTTGTATGAATGGCTTGTTATTCCATTTGGCTTAACAAATGCACCCAGTACTTTCATGAGACTGGTGAACGAAGTCCTGAAGGAGTTCATCGGGAAATTCAGCATTGTATATCTTGACGATATATTGATTTTTAGCAAGACTGAAGAAGAACACTTGAAGTATTTAGCTACATTGGTGAGGAGATTACAACAAGAGAAATTGTTGATAAA
This sequence comes from Picea abies, assembly GCA_900067695.1. NCBI lineage: Eukaryota > Viridiplantae > Streptophyta > Pinopsida > Pinales > Pinaceae > Picea > Picea abies. The sequence continues at coordinate 13,418 of CBVK0102869678.1, read as the reverse complement.
TGTGAAGAAAACATCATTTATGAGGACAAAACACATTTGTTTGGGTTTTTTTATCTATGCAAATAAGTTGAAGATGGATCCAGACAAGGTGAATGCAATTAAGAATTGGCCATTGTCAAAAAATGTGTTTGAAGTTCGAAGCTTCCATGGTTCAGCTAGTTTCTACAGGAAATTCATCCAAAATTTCAGTGGGATTAGCGTACCGATGATGGATACGGTGAAGAAAAGACACAAATATTTTCATTGGACAGAGGAAGTAGAGAAGAGTTTCAATCTGTTATAGAGGAAGATCATGGAGCAACCAATTTTGGTTTTGCCAGATTTCAGAAAGACAGTCCAGGTCAAGTGTGACGCGAGTGGATTTGCAATTGGAGTGGTCTTGAGCCAAGATGATAGGCTGATTGCATACTTCAGTGAGAAACTGAATGAAGCAAAGGTTAAGTACTCCATGTATGAAAAGGAATTATATGCGATCATACAAGCGCTGAAGAAGTGGAGGCACTATTTGGTTCCTAAAGATTTTTTTTTTTACATCGATAATCATGCTTTGCAATTCGTGACTCAACAAGACAAGTTGAACCAAAAGCCTGCTAAATGGGTTGAATTCATGCAGAATTTTACTTTTGTAACTAAGCATATTTCTGGAACTGCTAAAAAAATTGTTGATGCTTTGAGCAGGAAATGTTTTCTTATGCAGGAATTCAGAGTCAAGACTTTGGGTTTTGATAACCTCAAATAAATGTACATGGATGACCCAAATTTTAAGGAAGCGTATGAGGCATCTGAGAATCCAGTTCTTAGGGACAAAAGCCAATGGACTGAATATATGATCCAAGATGGATTGTTGTTCAAGGGCAATCAACTATGTATTCCAAAATACTCCATGAGGGAGAAACTGTTGAAGGAAAAACATAGTGGAGGATTGGCCGGACACTTCAGTCATGATAAGATGTTCTCAAAATTGAATGGCTTATATTTTTGGCCAGGGATGAGGACAGATGTCGAGAAATTTGTGGATAGATGCAGGATTTGTCAACACACAAAAAGGAGAAGGCAGAAAACAAGGTTATATCAGTCATTACCCATACCAGAAAGGTCATGGGATGCAGTGAGCATGGATTTTGTATTGGGACTGCCAAGGACACAAAGAAGATTTGATTCAATCTTTGTGGTGGTAGACAAATTTTCAAAAATGGCACATTTTATACCATGCCAGAAAACCAACGACGCAACTCATATTGCGAACCTGTTTTTCAAAGAGGTTGTTAGACTTCATGGCTTGCCAAGGAGTATTGTTTCAGATCGAGATACCAAGTTCGTGGGACATTTCTGGAGGACTTTATGGAAGAAGCTGGGGACAAGTTTGTCATTTATCTCAGCATATCATCCTCAAACGGATGGACAGACATAAGTCATGAATAGAAGCTTGGGATATTTTCTAAGGAGCTTAGTGATTGAACACCACAGTCAGTGGGATCACATTTTGACACAGGCGGAATTTGCTTACAATGATTCAATCAACAGAAGCACATGGTAGAGTACATTCCAAATTGTATATGGAATGAATCCAGGGGGAGTTTCTGAATTGAAAGATGTGGAACAAGATGAATTCAGAAGTGATAGTGCAGAGAACTTTGCAGAAGCGATGAAGGAGATTTACATCTGAATTAAGGAGAGATTGCAGAGTTCAAATCAGGAATACAAGCACAGAGCAGATCAACACAGGTGAGAACTTCAATTTGAAGTTGGTGATCTAATTCTTGCACATCTAAGGAAGGAAAGGTTCCCAAGGGGAACATATAGCAAACTAAAGATGAAGAAGATTGGACCATGCAGAGTCTTGAAGAAATTTGGGGAAAACGCATATGAGATTGAATTACCCGATGGGATTAGAATTTCAACGATATTCAATGTTGCAGATTTGTACCCTTATAGAGTTGGAGAAGCAGGAGCAGAGGATGAACAGACAGAGGTTCAGTGAACTACACAAATTCCTATAACTGAAAAGCCACATATGGAAAGCATAATTGACAAGCAGATTAGCAAGAAGACCAGAAGGAAGGAGTATTTTGAATACTTGGTCAAATGGAAGGGACATCCAGTTGAAGATGCCAGCTAGGAAGATGAAGCAAAAATTCATAAGCATGGACAAACCGTGCAAGTGCTCATGAACAGGAGTTCATGAAAATTTTCAAGCAAGGGAGTATGATGCAGGAGCATCATGCAAAGCCCAAAGCATGCGACTAAGCCAAAGAAATAGTTGGACGCGCGGAGGAAGAAAAGAGCACATTTTCATAAAGACCTGTTTTGAATTTTGAAACAAAGTCAATAATGTAATAGTTAAGAGGAACGTACTTGCATTTATACTTTGGAGATTGTAAACAGACCTGGGGAAATTCTCCCATCCGTCTTTTGTATTAAGGAATTTAAGCCTGTTAATGAAAGTAGGTAGATATGAATGATAGATTAGATAGTTTTAGAGCATAGGAAGGAAAACGGATATAGACACACTCATTCTTGTATCATTGTATAATTAACACATTAGCATAGAAAAGAAGAGAGAGTTGTAGCAAAGAGATGTAGAGAAGAATTCCATGTACAAGAGCTTTGAATTAATATATGAAGCTTTGAATCAGAATTCATGGTGTTATGATATTTTCTATTTATACATGGTGAATGGTATGCCTACAGTTGTTTATTCTCTCTCTTTATGCCTTTGTTTTTATTCTGTGTGTGTATGTATGATTTCATGTTGAATGCTTGAAGTCTGAGAGAGAAAGAGAATGACTTTCAATTATTTCTCTTCCTGAGTGAGTGAAAGTTCCTGCAAGGAGTGCAGTGAAGCATCCACAAGGTGTGCGTTGACGAAGGTTCAGAGTTTATCTCTGAAAGCTCAGGAGGGATATCATTTTTCTCATTCCAGCAAAAGTGCAGGAGAATCATAGGGTTCGTGCAAGGAGTGCACAGGCAGTTGGAAGTTTTAGGACTTATCAACTAAGGGAAAGATTTATGTTGCAGGGAGTGCACATAATCGAGAGGTCGAATACCCAGAAGTATTTGAAAGGTTTCCGCAAGTAGTGCGTGCAAGAACCCTTTTGGAGGTCTGAGTTTGTAAGTGAAAGCTTAGGAGGGATAGTACCTTTGAACACTTCAAAGGAGGATGGAGATAGAACTACTTCAAAGGGAGACAAGAGTCAAAGTCATCCAGCAGAAGTAAATCTCAGAAGTGAAAGAACATTTGTTCATTTCACAGAAGTTGTCCAGGAGCAATGAGCGATCAGAATTCTCCGTGGAGAACTCATGAAGTCGCGAGCACCGTAGGATCCAGAGGAGTTGCAGGGAAAATAAGGTTTGGACGAACTCATCCTTTTGAGTTATAGGATCAACGAGGATCGTTGATCGTGATCTATCTGAGCTGTCAGATCATTTCGCCATTTTGGGTACCCTGACGACAAGAAGTTGAGCAGAGTGGAACGAAAGTCCCAAGGTTGTGAGTTGTGATAGGAATTGGCATGGAGTTTCATGATTTCAGCACTTCGGGAGCTTGGGGTTTGAGAGGAGTCAGTTTCAACTGCCAAAGTTACGAAGTGGCAAGAGATGAGAGCTCATGTGAATACATGGCACATCTGTCAGGTGGGGACCGCAAGGGTGACAGATGGCATGTCTTCGTCAATCAACGGAGTCAAACCTTATTGATTGTTTCGGGGTTTGGAGTTCGAAGCACTGGGAACCTTGCATCTGGATTCACGAATTCGTGAAGTCCGAAACACTGATGAAGTGAGAAGCCTGTTGGGAAGCCAACCTTTGTTGAGTGTATCGAAGTTCGACAATTCGGGGTTCGGAGGTTGTAGGTATAGGAACTTTCAACAACAGGGATCGTAAAATCATAAAACCCAAAGCCCTGGTTTAGTGAAGGGCATGCCGCTATTGTGATCAAGGATATTTGGGTTGGCGCTTGGTGTTTGTTCATGCAGGCTCAATTTATAAGGACCTGTGGATACACTGTGAGTGTATGAGATCTTCCCCAGGGGGAAATCAAAGAGTCAATTAGACTCAAGGGAAGATTAGAACGATCCTGCATGGACCTTGGACCTGAGGGTTTGGGGGTCTGTGCCAAGTACCAGGGGTGAGGGTGAATCTGAGTTGCTTTATGGTGGCCATGCCTCCATCACCTTGAAATAAGGTCATAAGAGAGAAACATCCAGGAAAAACCTTTGGCAAGAAGTTATGGATGTCATTTTCCATGGCTTTTCACAGTCTCTTCATCTCCACTTGGAGGACAACTTTAGTTATTGTAGTCCCTAACACCATCTTCAACTCTCTCGCAAAAGTACAGTTATTTCTTCAATACTATCGGACAAAACATAGTCACCTTGCTCTAGTATGCATAAGAGATGGGGGAGGAGATATATTTATAGAGGTATCTCCTAATGTTCAAAATATATATTTATTTATTAACATTGACTCATGCATGTTCTTTGTTTCTTTGGGATATGCTAATATTGATTCCCATTCTTTCCAAATAATTGAATTATGATGGTGCCCATAGTGACTTCATGCTGATGCTTTTTGGATTTTATTATTGTCGTTGTTGTTGTTATTGGATTTTTTTGCAAAAAATAGAATATTTAGACTGTTTCTTTTCTTTTGTTTCTTTTATTTGTTTAGACTAAATATTTAGAATATTTAGACTACGCTTGGTGCCTACTAAACTATGTTTTTTATGATGTAAATTTGTTAACATTGTTATTTGTTATTTTTCTTATCACCTAATTATCCGAGTTTTGTTGGCATGTTTACAGGAAGAATGTTCTTGTCATTGATGGAAAGAACAACAATGAACCAAACCTCAAGGGTGCAGAAGACGAGAAGGCTCAGAAGAGATAGCGATTTCCATAAGTGCAGATGAGGTCCAAGAGATGGACTCGTAGGAGGATCAAAGGTCTAGACCCATGAACACTTATAAATCTTTCTAAGTCAGAGAGATCAGAAGCTCAGAAGGAAGAGAAACAACGGTCGTTGGATCACCGATCCAGAGGACCAACAACCGTTGGATTGAATTAGTGAAGGATAGGATAAGTGGGGCAAAACGATTGAGAATTTGATCATCCGAATTTTCGTCAGTTGTCGGATTGATTTAAGTGGAAGGACATGATAAGCAAGGGATGAGATATTATATCTGGATCACCCGAATTTCTATCATCCATCAGATCAAAATAAGTGGAAGGACAAGATAAGTTAGAAGAAGGGTGCACTAATCTCAGTGGCTGATAATCAGGCACTCTAGCTGATAGTCTGAGTTGGTGGTATTTCCCATGTGGGGCCCTCATACGTGTCACCTTCTTGTCAACTTGGATCCTCCTCGCTCATTATCGCTTACCGCTTAACCCCCCCTCCAAGTAAACCACCAAACCACTCATACACACCACCTTCGTGCTTCGACATCACACTCCACTACCCACTATACATCACACTCCACTACCACTCTCTGCCTCCACACTCCACTACACTACCTACATGTCTCACCCACGTTAGTAGACCACCTCAGCAAGGACATGTGGTAGACCACGTGAGTAAGGAAATGTGGAAGACCATGTCAACAAGTACACATGGCATAATCAGATGATGACAAGTGTCAAGAGGAAATTGGCTCATGCCATGTTAATAAGTAACGTAAGCAAGCTACGTCACTCTGGGAGGTTTGCTTCGAGAGTTTCATCACCAACAAATGTCAAAAGTCCCGAAGTCCCAAAGGATGAAGGTTCGAAGTCACTCTCAGTTGTCTGATCTGAAGATCACTTCGGGTGCATTCTCAACTGTTGATCTAGTTCAGTGGAAGGACAGAGTAAGTGGAAGTGTTAACTGACAGCAAGCGGTCTCCACCACCTATGACTTATTCAGCAGGTGACCACTCTGGAGGAGAATGAAGCAGAAATTATCCTAAAGTCCCAAAGTTCCAAACATCGAAGACCCAAAGAAGACCCTGACCATTGATCACCAGGAGGGGTACATGTCAGAGGATTATGCATTTGGGTGAAAACACTCCGAGATAAATGAGTGCATAGGAGTTGAAATTCCCGAAGCCTGAAGTGTCAAATTCACTCATGATCATTGATCGTGTAGGAGGGTACGTGTCAATAGATCGTTGACTCTGGGTGAAAGAATTCATGGAAAAAAAAAGCGCCGAAGAGTTGAAAAGGTCGGAGTCCCGGAGTGAAGGATAGTCGTTGGATTAAGGAGGACAGATGTCAGCAGATCTTCCATTTCGGAAGATATCCATTCAAAAGAAATGAGAAGTTGAGATTTGAAATCTCCAAAGTTCAAAGACCCAAAGGAGATCTCGACCATTGATCCGAGAGGGACATGCATCAGTGGATTCTCAACTCCAGAAGATTTACGTACGGAGGAAACCAAGGGTTGATATTTGAAACTCTCGAAGCCTGGATCACGAAATAAATCACAACCATTGATTTAGGAAGGTTAGATTTGATCTGTAGATCGTGAAAGAACAAATCTGAACTGTTCATTCAAGAGCACCATCAAGATCGTGGTATCGACAGTCCTGTCGCATTGCAGGGATTGAATATGCATGAACTTTAAAAAGCTGAAGGCGGGACGCAATCGAAACCACAATTTTGTAGAAAGGACACATGGAGGCTCGATGTAAATTGTGGGGAAAAAAGTAGTTTGATACAAACCACCTTTGGACGTGCCCGCAATATTGTGGTCACATGAGATCTTTGCCCAAGGTCATATCAAGTAAAGGAGCTAGTGCTCACTAGACCAAGATAGGAAAGAACCTTTTGAATAGGCATTTGATCATCACCAGTAGTCATGTGAAGGAAGGGGATTAGAAGCCAAAGAAGCCAAAATGACTGACTGTAAATACCAGAGAAGGCGAAGAGTTGTGAATGCATTATAATCTCTGGATAATGCTCGCTAATGATGAACATATTAAGAATAACCTCTAGAGAAGATGAAGAGTTTGAATGATGATTAGGCAGAGGACTCGAGGTGAGAAAGAAATGCATAATAGAGAAGATAGTGTGCTTTTGCGATAGTTATGCATGTGGGTAGAATGTGACCGTGTACAGGACCTGAACTGGAGATGAGAGGTGCAATGTATATCATGTAGAGAAAACATAGAGTATAAAGGAAGAAGAGAAGTTGAACAGAGGCATTAGAGTGTGCAGCAGGAGAAAGAGTAGAGTATAGAAGCATAACACAATAATAGAAGCTGGAAGAGGCAGAGGATACATGGAGTTGTAACAGACCATATCAGAGACAAAGAAAGTAAGTAATTTTTTTTCAGATTCAATCATGGTGGTAGAGTGGTTCTAGGAAGGACTACAGTCCTCTAAATTCTAGTTGGTGCTAGAAGATATTCTTGGAGTTGGTGCTTCTATCTAGTGGATTCTAAAGAAACCTGGGAGTTGGTGCTTCCATCTAGTTGGTGCTAGAGAAATATGAGAGTTGGTGCTCTCTGCAAGTTGTAGCTTTCTATCAGAGGTTGTAGGATCATATTTGAGTTGGAGTTCAAAGACTGTTATGTACATGAAAGTTGGAGCTTGATTGACATCCTAAGAAGAAGAGGTTTTCACCCTTATGGGTTTCCTCATGAAAATCAATGTCTCTATGTATTCTGTGTGATTGATCAAATATTGTATATCTATGCATGTTAAGTTATCAGCAACACATTAAATAATAATCTAGAAAGAATCAGAAAATAACAGGAAAATTGTCAATATTATATACATAACTAATTCACCCCCCCTCTTGGTTATATTTCCAACAATTGGTATTAGATTCGATGCCTTTGATCAAAGGTAGATCCATAAACTTGAACATGACTAGTAATGATGGAAGTTCAACTAATAGACCCCCTCTGTTTGATGGAACAAACTTTACCTTCTGGAAAATAAGAATGAGAACACATTTAATGTCTTTGGGTGTTGATGTTTGGGATGTCGTTGAAATGGGATATGTGAAGCATGTCGTCTTGGCCTCAAAATATGATAAGATGGAGTTTAGATTTAATGAAAAATAAATAAATTCCATCCTCAGTGGACTTGCTGAAGCCGATTTTGTCAAAGTCATGCACTGTGATTCAGCAAAAGTTATGTGGGACAAGCTGATAAGTAGTTATGAAGGTAATGAAAATGTGAAAGACACAAAACTTCAGACTCATAGACTGAAATTTGAGCAGTTAAAGATGGATGAAGATGAAACTATCAGTGAGTACTTCTTATGTATAGAAGAAATTGTCAACACTATGAAAGTCCTAGGTAAAACGATAGATGAACCTTTTCTAGTCCAGAAAATATTAAGATCTCTTCCTAATAGATTTAACTCAATGGTCTCTGCTATAGAGGAAATAGCTTATCTCAAAATGTTGACACTAGATCAACTTCTTGGAACTCTAACTGCTTATGCAATGAGAATCACCAAAGGTAATTCCACTACAATAGAGGCATATTTTAAAGTAGAGAAAAACACAGACTCCGATATAGATGATATTGAAGAAAATTTTGTGAGAAGACTAAAGAAAGGATCAGGAAAATACAAAGGTAAACTGCCCTTCAAATGTTTCAACTATGGTAACTTGCTAAGATAGGTCATTTTCCATCTAAGTGTCCTCACAAAAGAAATGATCCGACATATGATGATGAACAGAATCACAAACATAAGAAGGTCTATAAAGAGAATAATTTTAAGAATAAAAGACTTTGTGTAAACAATGATGATGATCCCTCAGATGATGAAAGCAGAGACTCTTCTATTGAAGATAAAATAAATGATATCATGCTAATAGCTTTAGAAGATCTAAACACTGAAGATACATGAAGTGAATTCGTTGATTATGAAGCAGTAGTAGATCTTGAAGGAGAATTTGTTAGTTCCATGGAAGAGATTGATAGACTCAGATAAAAGAAAAACAGATACTACTCAGGTATGAGAAAACAGGCAATGAACCATCTAAAGAAATTTCTCTATTGAAGGTTAAGTTAGAAGAAGCTACAACCATCAAGTTTGTCAAATCTACAACCATTGACAACAACAAACCTGCAGAATCAAAGGAAGAGAATCAACCGCCAAGGAGGAGTGAAGGAAAAGCTACCAGAACTGAATTTGTAGAACAAAGAAATAATACACCCTCTGCTCAAGGAAATCATCAGCATGGAAGAAATCGACCTGCTCAAAGAAGACAGCCATTTTCCAGGTACAAAGTTTTTTTCTATGGATATTGTTTTTACTACTCTAACTTTGGCCACAAGGCTGTAAATTGTTCTTTAAGATCTAGACATGAGCAATCAAGAAAACCAAGGAATAAATATCTGCCACAACAAAGAATGAGACAGCCAAGTAACAAACAACCACATACTGCAAATCATGTGATGGCTGGGAAAAGGACGTAGATTACACATAACAATTGTTATGATCCTTTATTCAATGAACCAGAATGTTACATCTACCATAATTGTGGACATAAAGCTTCATATTGTCGCTTAAAAAACTATAAGAAAGATTCAAATCACAAATATGAAAGCAAGCGTCAAGGTTTGGAAGAAGAATGAAGATAACAAGTGTGGATTAGTGTTGTCAGCTCAAAGACAAAAGACACCTGGTATATTGACAGTGGATGCTCCAATCATATGACAAGTGAAAAAAGTAAGCTCCTATTACTCAAACAAAATAAATCAAGGAGTGTGACCTTTGGAAATGATGCTCCAGGAAAGATCAGAGGTAACGGTCTAGTAATCTTAAGTAAGGGAAGAAGAAAAGCTCAAGATGTATTATTTGTTGATGGTTTAAACCATAATCTTCTTAGTGTCAGTTAGATATGCGACAAAGGATGTGAAGTCACTTTCACTGCCAAGAATTGTAAAATAAAGACAGTAAACACAGGAGAGTTGATTGCAAAAGGGGTTAGAAATGAAAACAATGTATATGTTCTCAAGGAAGATAAGGAGAAATGTCATTTAAGCAAACTTGATGAAAGTTGGTTATGGCACAGAAGGCTTGGACACCTAGATTTTGATCATATTGTCAAACTGAATAATGAAGGCACTGTGAAATACCTTCCAAGAATATCTAAGCCTAATAACTTTGTATGTGAATCTTGTCAAATGGGGAAGTTGACTCGTGCTCAATTCAAATCTATAGTTTCACATCTTTTGAGAAACCACTTCAAATTGTTCATATGGATCTGTGTGGACCATCGTGAAAGGAAGGAGCTGGAGGAGAACATTACTTTATGCTAGTCATTTATGACTTCTCCAGACTTACGTGGGTTGCCTTTCTAAGAGAAAAATATGATGCATTTGAGAAGTTCAAAAATTTTAAGGTGTTAGCTGAGAATCGGACATGAAGGAAGTTAAAGGAAATTCACTCAGACAGGGGAGGAGAATTCCTGTCAAGAGATTTCAAAGAATTCTGTGACAAACATGGAATTAAAAGAGAATATACTATTCCAGGTACTCCTCAACAAAATGGAGTTGTAGAACACCAAAATATATCATTTCAGCAGATGGCAAGGGATATGATGAGTGAAAGCGACATTTCACAAACCTTCTTGGTGGAGGTTGTTCACATAGTTGTTCATATTCTAAACAAAGCGCATCTAAGGCCGAACAATGATAAAACTCCATATAAGTTGTGGTTTAGTCGACCTGCATCAATCAAGCACTTCAAAGTATTTGGACGTAAATGCTACATCAAGAATAATGATGATCATCTGGGAAAATTTGATAGTAGAGTTGATGAAGGTATCTTCTTAGGATATGCAATGAACAGTAAAGGATACATGTGCTTTAACAAAAGAATGCATAAATTAGTAGATTGTATTGATGTTCAAATTGATGAAGAAGCTCCTGTAAAAGATCAACAGAGAATAAGCACCAAGCCAGATGAAAAAGATGATGAGAATAATGAAGATAAATAAAATCAAATATTAGAGTCACAAGAAGATGATGAATTAGGTGGAGAAGAGACACCCAGACAAGAAGAGTCAGGACAACAATCAACATCAAATCCTTCCTCCAGAATTACTCAAAAGAATCATCATGAAAGTCAGATAATTGGTGAGAAAGATAAAGGTGTACAAACCAGGAGAAGGATAATCAAAGACACTGAGAAATCACATATAGCCTTCATATCCATGGTGGAACCTAAAAAATTTAATGAATCCAGTAAAGACGTAAATTGGTTAAAATCAATGAGTGAGGAACTGGACTAGATTGAAAAGAATGACACTTGGGAACTCATTCCTAGGCCAACAAATAAAAATGTAATAGCATCCAAATGGGTATTAAAACCAAGATGAATGAGCAAGGAAATATTGTAAGAAATAAGGCTAGATTGGTCTACAAAGGATATGCTCAAATAGAAGGACTGGATTTTGATGAAACATTTGTGTCCGTAGAAAGATTAGAAGCTATTATAATGTTTCTTGCCTATGTCTATCATAAACAGTTTAAATTTTATCAAATGGATGTCAATTCATCTTTTCTAAATGGATATCTAAAAGAAGAAGTCTATATGGAACAACCAGAGGGTTTCCAACTGTCAGATAACCTTGACTTTGTCTGCAAACTGAAGAAAGCCTTATATGGGTTGAAACAAGCTCATTGTGCCTGGTATTATAGACTAGATAAGTATATTCAAAACAAAGGGTTCAAGAGAGGCACAGTTGACAACAATCTATATATCAAAATAGGGGTAATGATTTTCTCATTGTGTTGGTCTATGTATATGACATCATCTTCGGAAGTAATAATGCTTCATTGGTACAATGGTTTTCTTTTGCCATGTAGTCTGAATTTGAAATGTCTATGATAGAGGAATTGTCATTTTTTCTTGGTCTGCAAATTACTCAGAGGTCTAAAGGAATATTTCTTTCTCATGAGAAATATCTAAGAGAAATGTTGAAAAGGTTTCAAATGGAAGATTCTACACCTATGAGCATACCTATGGTCACTGGATGCAAGTTAAGAAAGGATGATGACTCACCTAATGTTGATCAAAGTTCATATAGTTCTATGATAGAAAGCCTATTGTACATCACAACATCCCATCCAGACATAATGCATGTTGTTGGAATGGTAGGAAGGTATCAGGCTACACCTGAACAGAGTCATTTGTTAGTTGTCAAAAGAATATTCAGATACTTGAAAGGAACAATGAACTATGGCCTATGGTATCCTAGGAATTAGAATTTTCAACTATCAGTCTATTCATATGTTGATTGGTCTAATTGCGTGGATGAAAGGAAAAGCACGAGTGGAGGTGAATTCTTCTTAGGAGATTCTCTTGTAGCATGGTTGAGCAAGATGCAAGGTTCCATTTACTTATTGAATACAGAAGTTGAATACATTACAACTTCCATTTGTTGTACCCAAGTATTATGGATGATTCAGACACTTGCAGACTTGGAGGTAAAGTATAATGCACCAATACCAATTCATTGTGATAATACTAGTGCAATTAGTGTGTCAAAGAATCCTATATTTCACTCCAAGACCAAGCATATACCCATCAAGTATCACTTCTTGAGGGAACAAGTAACCAACACTGTTGTTTCTTTGCATTATATTCCATCCAAAGATCAAATTGTTGATATCTTCACTAAATCGCTTGCAAAAGATCAGTTTGAGTATCTACGCCAGAAGTTGGGCGTGACCATGTTATCAAGTTAAAATAGTCTATTTGATCAGGGGGAGAGTGATCCTAGTATATCTGATAAGGGGATCATAGATTCACTCTCTATTTTCTTTGACATTGATGTCAAAAGGGGAGAAAAAGGCATTGTTTGTATGCTACAGTTGGAGGTCTAAGCAAAATAGTGCATCCTTTTAGGGTTACCATCAATGCCAAAGGGGGATATTGTTGGCATGTTTATAGGAAGAATGTGCTTGTCATTGATGGTAAGAACAACAATGAACCAAACGTCAAGAGCATATAAGACAAGAAAGATAATAACAGATAGTGGTTTCCAGAAGCGCAGACAAGGTCCAAGAGATAGACTCACAGGAGGAGCAAAGGTCGAGACCCGTGAACACTTAGAAATCCTTCTAAGTTGGAGAGATTAGAAGCTCAGGAGGAAGAGTGATAGTGGTCATTGGATCATCGATCCAGAGGACCAAAAACGTCGAATTGAATTAATGAAGGATAGGATAAGTGGGGAAAAATGATTGAGAATTCGATCATCCAAATTTTCGTCAGTCGTCGGATTGATTTAAGTGGAAGGAAAGGATAAGAAAGGGCTGAGATCTGAGATTTGGATCACCCAAATTTCTGTCAGTCGTCGAATCAAAATACATGGAAGGACAAGATAAGTTAGAAGAAGGGAATGCTAATATTAGTGGACGATAATCAGGCACTCTGACCTATGATCGACAGGGCATATCGACCACCCCGAC
>CBVK0102869659.1:0-35572 GCA_900067695.1 Picea abies | reverse complement strand
AACATTTTCTATTATTTGTGATTTCTGTTTTCAATTGGACAGTCTGATATTTGATTTCCTTTATAAGAAAACAAATCATAAAAATTAGATAATAGTTTTACTATTGTTTAAACAATCAATTTACATTTGATGTTCACGGATTTAGATTAAAATTCATATTTTGTATATATTATATATATCTTAGAATTAGAAGTATTTGTATATATATTGTATATGTAATAACTAGAATTATTTTATAAATATTAGTTAGTCAAACAGTAAATACATATTAGATCTAGACATAGTTTCCAACGATTGTTATTCATCTAGTTATTACACTTTCTTTATTTTTGTTTTTTGCTTTCTTTAGGAATTAGATCGACCAACAGAGCCGCTAAAACCGTCGGAGTGGATTAATCCAAATGGCTTGGGTTAATTAGACAACTCCGGACTGGATTCACTCCTCTAGTTGACGAGTGGTCATTTTCGCTCATCAACAAATCATTGACTGGATAACTGAGTGATGGAAGGAATCATCCGTCCCAACTGATCATGGTATTGATGGTGAGAATGATGGTCAAGTTGTTGGTAATAATCCCTGTGAAAAGTGACCAAAAGATCTAATTCCCCACGATATGAATGCATGTCCCCAACTTGACACTTGTCATATCAGAAGCTACTTTGGTCCTCTTGTCCCCATCTTTAGAACTTAGGATAAAAAGGTCCCCTGGTCATTGTTGTTCACCTCAAGGAAAGTTACCAGTTGCGACTGAGGTATGCCTGTCTCATCTTTAAAACCTAGATGACACAATCTATTAGCTATTGTGAAACAATTCATTACATGTGAAGGAAGATTTGGGTTGGTTTTCTTGTACCACCTGCGATTGCTTATGAGTTTCATTGACTTCCCATTGAACATGCCTTACTTTTTGCTTAGAAGTCTGTACAAGATGGGAAAGCGGTTTAGAAGGCAGAAGTCTGATTCTAGTTTGTTTTATCATGGTTTAATTAAGATTGTCATTGTGCATTAGTTGCAATTAAACAATGATTATTGGGATGCTTTTGTGTTACGAAATGGCTTTGGTAATAGCGAGTTGGGACAGGTTGACAAGCCTGTTATCACAGAGACCCTTGTGAAACCTACCATCTCTCCTCCACCGCTCCTACCCTGTGACCCTGTCTCTAATTTGGAACCCTCAACCTACCCCAATGCTACTCAACCCAACACTCAACTGGATTCGTATCCTAAGAGTTGTAGTAAGACTGTTAAAAAACCCATGGGGAAAAAGCTTAAGGGAATCATCGATGTTAATTATAAGAATAAAAGGGTCACTCGTTGGGTTTCACGATGTGATCAAAACAAACCCAAACCCTATGCAGACACAAAAAATACAATTGAGCTTTAGCTTCTCCATATCGTGTTTTTATTCAAGTCATGATTATTTCGATTTGTAATTAAATTATGATTGCTTTCGTTGTTTTGGTTTACTACAGATTGGTATGATATAAATTTATATATATTATCCATGTTTATGTTCCAGATTTATCACACAGTAATCATTTTGTTTAAACCTGGGATTAAGATATTTATCTTCATCATTTGTTCAACATTCATGCACAAGTTTTCACAGCAGGGTTTATCTTAATGTGGTTGCTTGTGAAATGACAAGATTGTTGTGATTATATCTCTTATATGTTCTATCATTTGAATTCAATCATTATTGCTTCACGTTTATGAGAAGTAATTGCAAGATTTATTGCAGGTTTACCTCATCAGGCAGGGAGATTGGATGCTACACACTGAACAAATATGGGATGCGATAACAGGTCAGTTTGCTAGTTTAATTTCATTAGTTTAATGAATACAAAAACTTCTTGTAGCTAAAACATTTTCTATTATTTGTGATTTCTGTTTTCAATTGGACAGTCTGATATTTGATTTCCTTTATAAGAAAACAAATCATAAAAATTAGATAATAGTTTTACTATTGTTTAAACAATCAATTTACATTTGATGTTCACGGATTTAGATTAAAATTCATATTTTGTATATATTATATATATCTTAGAATTAGAAGTATTTGTATATATATTGTATATGTAATAACTAGAATTATTTTATAAATATTAGTTAGTCAAACAGTAAATACATATTAGATCTAGACATAGTTTCCAACGATTGTTATTCATCTAGTTATTACACTTTCTTTATTTTTGTTTTTTGCTTTCTTTAGGAATTAGATCGACCAACAGAGCCGCTAAAACCGTCGGAGTGGATTAATCCAAATGGCTTGGGTTAATTAGACAACTCCGGACTGGATTCACTCCTCTAGTTGACGAGTGGTCATTTTCGCTCATCAACAAATCATTGACTGGATAACTGAGTGATGGAAGGAATCATCCGTCCCAACTGATCATGGTATTGATGGTGAGAATGATGGTCAAGTTGTTGGTAATAATCCCTGTGAAAAGTGACCAAAAGATCTAATTCCCCACGATATGAATGCATGTCCCCAACTTGACACTTGTCATATCAGAAGCTACTTTGGTCCTCTTGTCCCCATCTTTAGAACTTAGGATAAAATAATTATCCATACTTTATGCTTTAGGAAATATTAATATAATATTACCTTTTTGGCTTAAGCTCTCTAGCTTATCCCTTTCCCTTGAATTTTGGCCCTCCCTTTCCCTACCTGGTGAAGTTCAGTCCCCCATAACTTTTATCATGGTTGGTCTACGTGCAACGATGTATTTAATATTAATCACGAGACATGCACAAAATAGTCACACTAGCCTTTAACATTTAGGTTCTCTAGCCTAATACCAAAACATAAGCATCCCAACTTATAATAACTAGCTCACCAACCTATAACACATATCATATACACGAGGCTCATTTTCCTCCATACTGTGCACAGTATCCGGGAATGTGCATACTACATCATTTTACTACGCAGTTCATGCGTGCACTATGCCATGGGAGGTGCATTACAAAATGATGTCAAAATAACTCACCAGCTTAAGTACAGTTATATTACATTTACAATTGGGTTCGATCGAGGGATATTACAATCCCCTGCCCTTATTTATGCACTATCCTCAGTGCATCATATACCCATATACAACAGAGTTTTCAAAAATCTTAAAAAATATATGGGTATTATGTCCACATTGCATCCTCATGCTCCCAAGTAGTGTCCTAAGGACCATACCAAGTGCATTGAACCTTTACAAGCCCTATGGCTCGGTTCCAGAGCTGCTTGAATTTCTGGTCCAAAATGCACACTGGATGCACTTGAAAAGCACCTTCTTGCTCCACCTGAATCACATTCCAATCAATAACATGATTAACATTAGGTATATATTTCTTTAGCAATGATACATGGAAGACATTATGAATAGACATAGATGCAGAAAATGCAATCATATAAGCAACTGGACCAATCCTCTCTAGGATTTCAAATGGCCCACAAAATCTGGCCGCCAACTTGGTGCAGCTTCCCAGCTTCAGGGAACTCTTGTTAGCTTTTAATTTCAGGAAAATATGATCACCCACTTTGAATTCTATGTGGTTTTTGTTCTTATTGGCATAAATTTTCTGTCTGTCTTGGGCATTTTTTAATTTTTTCTTAATTTTTATCATTTGTTCCTCCATCTCCTTGAGAAACTCTAGCCCTACTACTATCCTATCAACTGGATTATCCCAACTCACTGGAGAATTTCACTTTCTGCCGTAAAGTGATTCAAATGGGCTCATCTTCAATGATGGCTAATACCCATTGTTGTAAGTGAATTCTACCAAGTGTAGGTAGTCTTACCATTTTGATGGTTTGTCCATCACATACATTCTTAGTATTTCTTCTATCACTCTATTAACCCTCTTTGTTTGTCCATTAGACTCAGGATGATAAGATGTACTAAAGTTCAGATTCATTTTGAATCCTTTGAACAATCCTTTCCAGAAATTCGAGGTGAATTTTGGGTCTCTGTCGGACACAATTGTTTTAGGAATTTCGTGCAATCATGCCACTTCGTTCATAAAAATATCAGCAACATCTGTTTCCTTGTGAGTAGTTTTCAGTGGAATAAAATGGGCAACTTTTGTAGGCTTGTTCACCACCACCATGATCGAATAATGCATCTTGCTTGTTCTAGGAAATCCTGTAATGAAATCCATTGTCACCACTTCCCACTTTTATTCAGGAACGGGTAAAGGTTGCAGCAACCTTGTTGGGTGCCTATTCTCAGCTTTAACTTTCTGGAATTCCATACATCTAGCAATGTGTTCAACGATCTCTCTCTTCATACTTGGCCAAAAGTAATGGCTCTTGATCATTGCCACGATTTTCTGATATCCAGGGTGCCCTGCATAAGGAACATTATGCATTTCATGAAAAATAATACGTTTCAAGTCCTGGACATTTGGAACAAATTTTTTTTTCTTGTGCAACAATATTCCATCTATTCCCAAATTATAATTATCCACCTTTTGTGGCATCTTACCCTGCTGTATTATTGCTACCAATTCTCTGTATTGCAGATCTGTATTTGCAGCCTCCAGAAATTTTCTTTTAATACCAGTCTGATACATGCTAATGGCTGTAGCATGTAATTCATGCACCTTTCTGCTAAGTGCATCAACCACTTTATTCTCTTTCCCCTTGATATGCTTTATATCAAAGTCATATTCACTTAGAAATTATAACCATCTACTTTTCCTAGCATTTAGATTTGGCTGATCAAATAAATATTTCATACCATTGTGGTCTGTTCTTAGCTCAAACCTCTTTAACATGAGATAGTGTCTCCATTTCCTCAAGGCATGCACTATGGCTTCCAACTCCAAATCATGAGTGGCATAGTTTCTTTCATGATCCTTCAACTTCCTTGATTCATAAAATATGACAAACCCATTTTGACTGAGGACTCCACCAAGTCCTTCATTACATGCATCGGTGCATATGATGAAGTCTTCATCTGGGTCTGTGATCCTTAATATTGGAGAACTTGTCAATAATTGTTTCAAGTGTTGGAAACTCATCTCGCAATCCACTGTCCACTGAAACTTCACTCCCTTTCTTTGCAAAGAAGTGATTGGGTGTGAAATCTTTGAGAATCCTTCAATAAATCTTCTGTAGTAACCTACAAGACCCATGAATGATCTCACCTCTGTCACATTCTTCACCATTCTCTAATGGCCTCTATCTTCTCAGGATCCACTGCTATCCCATCCTTTGAAATGATATGCCCCAAATAATGAATTTGTTTATGATAAAATGAGCACTTGCTCAATTTGGCATACAACTGATGCTCCCTTAATACTTGCAACAACATCCTCAAATGATGTTCATGCTCTTCCTCTGACTTGTAATATATAAGAATGTCATCCAAAAAGACAATGAAAAACCTGTCCAAATACTCTCGGAAAACACCATTCATTAAGAACATGAAAACAAATGGTGCATTTGACAACCCAAATGGCACCATTGTGAACTCATAATGAACATGCCTTGTCCTGAAGGTGGTCTTGCTGATATCTTCTTCTTTAACCTATTGGTATCCTAATCTGAGATCTATCTTTGAAAATATCTTTGCATCCTTCAATTGATCAAAGTGGTCATCAATCCTTGGCAGAGGATACTTGTTATTAACAGTCACTTTATTCAACTGTATGAAGTCAATGCACAACCTTAGTGTTCCATCTTTATTTCTCACAAACAAGACTGGGGCACCCCAAGGTGACACACTTGGGCGTATATACCCCTTCTTCAGAAGTTCTTCAAGCTATACTCATTCTGTAAGGAGTCTTCGATACTGACGCTACTCCAGGCATTAAATTTATAGAGAAATCAATGTCTCTCCTTGGGGGTAGTCTGGGTGCCTCCTTGAACACATATTCAAAATCTTCCAGGATTGTATAATCTTCCAAATTTGGCACCTTATCTCTAGGTGTCTCCGCCAAATGAGCTACAATTATTTGGCACCCTTTTCTGTAACATTTCTTCAACTACAATGCTGAAACTTCTCTAATGGTTACTTCCCTGGGAATTACCTGTACTTTCCTTAGTTTCCCTTCCTCATCCAGGAAAGTAAATTCTTTGTTGTGACAGTCTAGGAGAGTGTGATGTTGGTCCAACCAATCCATCCCAATTAGATAGTCATAGGAACCTAAAGGCAAGATGTTTAAATATTCCTTGGTGTTCAGTCCATTCATGTCTATGCGGCATGACTTAACCATCTCATTAACTTTTCTTCTGGCTCTTGTAGCCAACTACACCAACCAGGATTTCCCTTGCTTGCTTCTTGGCAATTGCAAACTTTCCACCATCTTAGGGTCTATATAACTATGACTAGATCCCAAATCAATTAAAATAGAAATGGTTTGGTTGTTGATCATACCTTCCACTTCAATCATGTGGGACTAATACTCTGCTTACTTGTTGTCCAGGGATGCATAAATCCTTGGCACATATCTGCCCATGTCCTCCACTATTTTAGCTTGCTATACATTGTGAACAACCCTACCTTTTTCACCTTTGTGAGGAAAATATCTGAACCTATGATCTCCTTTAAAACCCCAACATTGCATAGGTAGCTTCCTTGGCCCTTGAACCCTTGTGTCAATCATTCTAGGTCCTTTAGGCATTTTCTGTCCTTGTGGATTATTTCTGAAAAATGGTGGCTTAGCTCCCTTCTTCCTCTGATCCATCTTGAATTTCTTATTGTCTTCCCAATCCTTTTAGAAAGTTGGCCTTCCTTTCTGTTGATCATATAGGCATTTAGCTCGCCTTATGGTCTCTTCTAATGTCTTGGGATCATCATATTGTATTTGGTCACTAATGAATGATGACAATCCACTCAAATACCTTTGAATTTTGATTGTCTCATCCTTGATGAAAGTGACATACTTCAGCAGTTCCATAAGCCTTCTCTCATATTCATCTATGGTCATACTTCCAAGCTTGAGTTCAAATAAATATTTCATTTTCTTGTCATAGTATCTCTTATTCAAGTACTTCTTCTCAAAATACTTCTTGAATTCCCTCCAAGTAACACTTTTCTCTTCAATGTGTTGTACCTGCACAAGTTGATCCCACCACATGGAGGCCTTTCCTTTGAGTTGATAGATAACAATTTTTCCTTCTGCACGAGAATAATAATTATGCAATTGAAAATACTTTCTCATGCCCAACAACCATGTTTCTGCATCTTCATCCTTCTTGTGCTCACCATCAAATGTAGGAGGTTTGATTTTGTTCATTTCTCCTCGCAACTCATCCACCCCAGATCTCTTATACCTTTTGACAGGGGATATAATTGAGATATTTTCTTCTCTCTTATAGGAATGCCTTGGGGAATGATGGTGATGTCTACTAACACTTCTTTCTTTTCTTTTCTCATCCAAAGGTTTGTGACTTCCAGATTTACTTGAGCCACTCTCCTTAACCAATTTATTTTCTATTCTATTCAAGCCCTCCAATAACTTCATGTTGATGTCATCCTGCTTCTCTTTGGCTCTCATAAGCCTTTCATTACCATATTTATGGATTTGGACATCCTTCTGCGAATTCTTAATGGTATCATCCATATTCATGTTTTCATTCCTTTCTTCTCCATGTTCGTTGGAGTTCATTTCTTCAATGCCCAAATGGACATCCACCCCTCTTCTCTCATCTTGCTGATTGTAATTCCCCTGTGCTTCTTCCATTCCTATGGACTCCACAGTGGTCTAATCTGATCTAGTTGTTGTTAATTCTAAAAAACGTGCAACCATCGAGACTTATCAGGCTAATAGTTCAATAATTCATGAAAAATATGAACCATTTTGGTTCAATATATACATCAAAATTATCTCTCCCGATTTCCTGGTGTTATCACCATAACAATTCTAGATAAGACCCAAGTCTTGAAAACATAGATGTGCAGTGCCTCTAGAGATACATCTGTGCAAAAAGGTGATTTTTTGAAACCACTTTCACCAGTATGTGGTATCATGTGTCTAAACATGTCAAATCCACCACTCGTGGAGCAGGCGACGGCTAGTCAGATCACCCCGTTTCACTCGTTCGGTACTTCGCAGCCATGTGACGTCAGCTGAACACCACCATGTAATGAATTCAAAATCTAATCATTTGAAGTGGATTAGCCAAGAATGGCAACCCAACGCGCTTGTACATAATTCGACTGTGCTTCATAGTTGGAATTCTATAACTACCAATCCTCAAGTATGAAGGTATCTGCGTATCCATAACTGAAGTAATATCCAAATTTCTCGAATTTCTTCTCTCTGTAAAATAATTTCGATATCCACAACCTGAGATACATGGACAAGGATAAATCCAATAAGACTGGTTATTTGGGCAACATGCTAGACTTTCCTGCGAATAAGGAGGAAAGGGTCCTTGCGCACATTCTAACTAATAAATTCCACACAAATCCGGCTATAGACTCACGGTTGGAAGTCAGCCGAATCCAACTATGAAGGATTTAGTCATCAACAGGCCAGCTACTAAGAAGAAAATGAGCAAGCAATAGAAGAAGGAGGAGTCCACGGCTGAAACGAACTAAAGTATTGGAGAGAATCAACCGGTCTGGTTAGATTCTTTAAAGGAGGAGATTGCTAAGCTGAAGTGAGTCTTCAACTAAAATTAAGTATGTTTCAACGAATTTTTGAACAAATG
Organism: Picea abies; assembly: GCA_900067695.1. NCBI lineage: Eukaryota > Viridiplantae > Streptophyta > Pinopsida > Pinales > Pinaceae > Picea > Picea abies. The sequence continues at coordinate 26,912 of CBVK0102869659.1, read as the reverse complement.
ATAGTGGAGGTAAGGAGCACCAGAGATGATAGGCTTGTTCTTAAATGACCTTTTTTACAATAGGATAACTGCTATCATCCTCCTTTTGTAATTTTGTGATTAATACGATTATATAAATATAGAAGCGGATTTAGGACTATTTATTACAAAATTCTACATGGTAGTGTTATGAGTCTTGTTTTCTTTTATAGTATGCTTTTCTTGTAAGCTTATATTTCACTTCCATCTGTCTGAATCAGAGGAATATAAAACTCATAATTCCTTTTAATTAATGCTTTGATGCGGTTGTGTGTTTCTTTTTCTTCTAATATTATGCAAATTAATCTCAGACTCATCGCCTTCCAAACGAATTTGCGTGCACTAAACTTCGACTTGTACATCCATATTTATCATGCATAGAAACATCACAAGGTAAAAGATTTTTCACACATCTATATCTACTATGCATTTATTCTCCGTCGCGTCGACAACTTGCGCGCACTACTTTTGCTTTGTGTGCCAATATCCACTACGCATAGTTTTGGTATCACGCACCAATACTCCACATGCATTTCGCCCTATGCATTGCACCATGTCAAAGTTCAATATGTTCCATCATGTACAATTATCTGCGTGCACCATTGAATACAATGTCGTGAGACAATTTATACTCATACTATGCGTGTACCAACAAAAATCCTCCGTGTTATGCAATACTTGCACACCCCATGTGCACATTACTATGTGCATGCTCACCGCGCAAGGCTAAATTCAGTGCGTGCATCCACACATAATAATATTCTGCACAACACCACAATTTGTCGTGTGCACTTGCACGCCAACATTTTCCGCGCAGTGCCAAAATTTACCATGTGCGCTTGCACACCAACATTTTCCATGGACACTCTGTGACTTGAATTTTGGTCTCTTCGAAGTTACTTTTCTGTGAATATTCTCTTCAATTGAACCCCTCTAGCCCATCCAGGCTCAGTGTTGAAACTGAAGCTCTGATACCAATTTGTAATGTCCCCCAGCCACCCACAGGTCGGGGAATGCCACTCCAGAAAAATCTCTCATGCTCTGACACCAATTGGTAACATCCCTAGCCTTAAATAGGCTAGGACATGCTACTCTAGGGAACACTTTTGTTCTCTTACTGCAGAACATATGTTAACATACCCAGTAATCAACTGATCTATACCACATAAATTTTCTCTTCAAACTTCATGCAACCTAAACATATACATACAACACTCTTGAAGAAGCTTTACATATACACATAAAAAAATAATTACATTCTACAATATATGACTTTATACCGAAATAACAGTAACCAAAGATATGCAACATATACAAGGAATTACCCATAACATACAGGAAATTATAATCACATATATGATAACCCATAACATAAACACGTAATTAAAAATGAAGCATATAATTTTATCATACAATTGGTACTTATCTTGGAAAGATTGCCACCAACTGCGTACAGACTGTCCACAAAACTCCCAGCCTTAGACTACACTGTTCATCACTCTCAACAGTGAGTCACCCCCAAGCTGGGACTAAACTCCACCCGGATAAAGGGTTCCTAACTAGGCTAAGGCTCATGGACAACATGAAAGACTCTATCTCAGGTGCTCACTCAACTAACAGCCTACAACCTCTCATTCCCCACATGCCTGTCCCACCCAAGGAAGTGTGCCCCTTCTCTTCGCAACAGTCCCTCGGCTGCCCCACTTCCCTTCTAGGGCTTCAAAAATAGGTCAGACCAGAAGTCTCAGAGCACTGTAGTTGCAGTTTATCACCTTTGGGAATCAATCCCTAACAATTCTCTCGCTTGGAGAATTTCTCACGGGCCTGAAAACCTGCTTCTTCAATCCTGCTCCAAGATAACCAGGTACAGCAACTAGAAAAGGCTATGGGAATAGGCTCAGATATGGTGAAATGGATGTCTCAAGGATAACGAACTGTGTGAGTGAAAATGGTCATGGAATCATAGACTGGATAACTGAGTGATGGAAGGAATCATCAGTCCTAGATGATCATGGTAGTGATGGTGAGAATGATGGTCAAGCTGCTGGTAAGAATCCCGGTGAAAAGTGACCAAAAGAGCTAAGTCCCCACGATATGAATGCATGTCCCCAAATTGACACTTGTCATATAAGAAGATACTTTGGTCCACTTGTCTCCAGCTTTAGAACTTAGGATAAAATAATTATCCATACTTTATGCTTTAGGAAATATTAATATAATATTCCCTTTTTGGCTTAAGCTCTCTAGCTTAGCCCTTTCCCTTGACTTTTGTCCCTCCCTTTCCCTAACTGGTGAAGTTTAGTCCCCCATCTCTTTTATCATGGTCTATCTATGAATAATGATGTATTTTATATTAATCATGAGACATGTACAAAATAGGCGCACTGGCCTTTAACATCTAGGCACTCCAGCCTAATACCAAAACATAAGCATCCCAACTTACAATAACTGGCTCACCAGCCTATAACACATATCATATACATGAGGCTCATTGTCCTCCATACTGCGTGCACTTTAGTTACTGTGCACGGTATCCAGGAATGTGCATACTACATCATTTTATTGTGCAGTTCATGCACGCACTATGCCATGGGAGGTGCATTACAAAATGATGTAAAAACAACTCACCAGCTTAAGTACAGTTATATTACATTTAAAATTGGGTTCGGATGAGGGATATTACAACTGTCAACAAGTCGGCTCACTTGGAGAACCATCCTAAAACACGATTGTGTCTGACAGAGCTCGCTTTTGGCATGAAACTGCATGCACAGTCTACCAGAAAGCATGCAAATGTAATGCCTTCAATGCAAATACTCGAGCACAATTTTTTAGTTTTTCTCTAAGTATATAGCAGTCTTCCTCATATTTTGTTATGGTCGATGGTTGAGCTAAGTTCTTGATTTGTAAAGTTTTAATGAATCCTCTGGTTCTCTAGTTATGTATTTATATTTGAGACTTCTTGTTTAATGAAATTCAGTTTCCTTCCATATCTCTATAACAACTGTGTTAAGACACTCAGGCATGGATGATCCAGCCAAGGGTACTTATGTTCTTGTGATGTAGGTTTGATCATAGTGGCATCACGATCAATTTTAATCAGTTTCTTATGATTGTTTTTCCCCTAACGTTGATTGACTCGGGCATGGATGATCCAGTCGGGTTATTATTATTGAATTATGATGTATGTTTGATTTCAGTTTAGTAATAAGTTCATTCAGTTCTTTGAAACCATGAATCAAGAGGATCTTGTCTTTAGAGTTTTTCCTCTTTAAGCTGCTGGAAGACCGAATGTCCATAGCAGACTTCTTCATTCTTCTCACGTTCTTCCCCCTACTCAGCCTTGGTACAACTTGCTAGCTTAAGTTAGATCAAGACCTCATCTACCTGTGCATACTAGCCCAGTTTTATGAGTTAAAGTGATATAATCCTGAGTCTGCATCCATTAGACCCCCTTTAAAATTATTCATTGTGACATACAAACTGATGGGTACTGGGATTATCTCTACCGCAATCCAGAGGTGACTTATGGTGCTAACATTTCCGGCGCTGTTTCCAGGGGTGAATTGAACATTTTCCCCAGGATTGAATGACAAATCTTACTGGTTCTAAAGGTGCATCAGGACTTAGTACATCAAATATTGCAACTGTGCACCTGGCAACCCCACTGTGGTGACTCCATTGAGACGAATCCATTGTTTTAGTTGTGTCTTCCAGGGGTAGACACATGAGGTCCACTCTACAACTTCCTTTAGCAACAGCTAAAGCTGACCCAAAGAAAGTCATCAGAAGACGAAAGATCCTTCAAGAAGGTATTTTAGCTGCTAAACCAGGTATTTCTGATGATTTTCACCATCCTCTTATAACAACTCCAGTAGTTGTTTCTCACTTTCCTATTACACCATTTGTTGGAGCTTTTAGAAGTTTAAATTTTGGGAGTTTTCATATTGATTTCCCCTCCCCTAATTTCACTACTCCTCCTCTTTTCAAAGTTTCTAATTTGACAGAGAGGGAAACCTTTGTTCCCTCAAGCCCTGAGGTCTTTTCTCTAGAGCCTCGGTTGTTTCCCTTTGTTCTCAGAAGCACACCTCCAACCTCCCCTGTTTGTGTTCCATCCCCTCCTGGTTCTCCTCTTGTTCACACTTGAATGGAAGGAGCTAATCCCCCCAGAAATAGAATGAACGCTATAGTAGCTGCCATATACACCCCTCTCATTTTTCCTCAGCCTCATAGTTCCCTCCCAACCGATGGCTACCTTAAGCAACTTCCTAAGTTCATGGGGGAGGGAGATATCATTACAGAGGAGCACCTTGCAACTTTATATAGTTATGCTGATAACTATGTCATAGTAAATGAAGATGTGTTGATGAGGATTTTTGTCCACAATCTTAATGGAGAAGCCAGAAAGTGGTTCAAGTCCCTAACCCCTAGATCCATCTATGGGATTGAGGATTTATATGATGTCTTCTTGAGACAATGGGGGGATAAAGGGACTTCATGTATTATACCATAGAGTTTGGGTCCCTAAAGAGAAAAGAGGGAGAGTCTGTCTCTGACTTCTCCAAAAGATTCAACAAAATGTACAATAAGATCCCTGCTGAGATAAATCCTACAGAGGCCTTTACCAAAATCACATATGCTAGTGCTTTTGACCCTGACTTCTGCCTCCTATTAAGAGAAATAAGAGATACCTCCTTGGCTCATATGCAATATGTATCCTTGGAAGTAGAGTCTAATATATTAGCAGTTGACTGACTCAGGAATAAGGCTGATAGAGACAGAGGAAGAGGAAGATTTGAAGCATCAACCTACAGTTCCTTTCCCCCCCACCTCAAATGGACAAAGTAACCAAGATACTAAAATCAGTTTCAACTAGAATGGAAAGGTTGGAATTAGAAGGGAAGAAGACATACATAAATCCTCAAAATGTTGATAACAGAGGCAACTTCAGGAGGCTGAATAACAATGCTCCTCAGATTATGCAAAGAGAACCTCAGAACAGAGATCTGGATGATCAGAAAATGAAGAACCCTCTTCAAAACAACCTTGTTATAGATGAGGGTGGAGAGTAAGAAGACCTCGATCCAAAAATTCACTATCTTGAAGATACATCCTCTTCTCCTGACTTAACTCAATCAGCATACGAAGAGTCTCTCATGGACAACCAATTAAACGAGCTGAGAAAGGGGGATACGACCAATAGAATTCCCAACAAATATAGCCTCAGGTCAAAGAAGAAAGAAGGGAAGTATAAAATCCCTTATTAGCCTTCCAGAGCAGGTAAGCCTGCCAAAGATGCAACAAACAAAAACAAAGAAAAGAAAGCTCAGCACCCCTCACCAATAGCCAAAGACTCTATCCCAGAGGTAAGAGAAATTCTGAAGCCCCCATCCTATGTTAACTTTGAGCATGAACTTTAGAAGATTAGGATTCCTGTCCCCCTTTCAAAGATGGTCAAGCATGAAGATTTTAAGATATCCCTATCTAAGTTGTTGTTGCCTGAACCCTTGAATCATCCCATTGACTTAATCAATTTGAAAGATGAAAATCCAATAGTCATCTTAGGTCCCATGGTAGAATATAGAGATGATTCATCCCCTCCCTTCTACACATCACTGAAAATACATGATAAGTTACTGCATAATTTTCTGATGGATTCATGATCCTCTCATAATCTCATGCCCAAAACTGTCATGAAAGAACTAGGACTAGAAGTCACCAAAGCATATCATGATTTGTATTCTTTTGATTCAAGGAGGGTGCAATGTCTTGGGGTCATCAAAGATCTGGTTGTGACCTTGTTTCAACTACCCATAAAAAGTGTGGTCATGGATATTGTAGTGGATGATGTTCCTCCCAATTTTGGCATGCTCTTGTCAAGATCTTGGATAAAAAGGCTTGTGGGAACATTGTAGATGGCTCAATTGGCCTATATTATTAGCGATGAAGCAAACCCCACCAATCATCCTATCTTTTCCCTTGATACTAATTTGGGATCCAACTTATTGTAGCTCACTGATGTCCTTGAACCTCCTCTTGAAGTTAGAAAACAGTCCCTTAATCTCTGTGAAGATTCTCCTCTAATTACCTCTGTTTGGAAAATGTTCTTTGATGGAGCCTCTTATAAGGAAGGTGTTGGTGTTGGGGTGGTCCTTGTTTCACATGTTCAAGAAATTATATCTCTGTCCTACAAGTTAGAATTTGAAGCTACCAACAATGTGGCAGATTATGAAGCTCTAGTTTTGGGTTTGAGAGCTGCAAAATACATGGGGATTAAAGAGATATCAATGTTCGGGGATGTTGAGTTAATTGTCCATCGGATCAGAAATACTTATCAAGCCAAACACCCTCAGATCAAAAGTTATAGAAATGAAGTGTGGGACCTCATTGACAGTTTTATCTCAGATTTTAACATTTCATTATTCCCATAGAGGAGAATTCCATGGTCGATTCTTTGGCTTTCTCAACAATCAATTTCAGAGTCCCTCTGCCACCTAAACTTAGGTATGATGTAGAAGTGAAGTATAGACCCTCTATACATGACAATGTCAAGCATTGGAAAGTGTTTGAGGATGATCTTGAAATCAAAATATTCCTAGAGACTGTTGATGAGTTTTCTACATTACACATTGATAAGATCCTAACTCTGAAATAGATCCTCATCCTGATGTTTTTCTGAACAAAATTGTTGATCATCACATTGTCCAGTTACCCAACAATCACATCCCAAAGGGACTGGTCCACCTGGAAATATTATTTGATAGAAATGATGTGGAAGTGAAGGGTAAAGTCTCAAATGATGATGCTGATGTGGCTGAGTGCAATATTAACACAGAGAGGAATCCAAAATTTGTCAAGTTGTCAAGTAGCTTGTCGAAGGAACAAAGGGGCGAGTATATTGAGCTATTAAGAGAGTTTGCTGATGTGTTTTCCTAGACCTATGAAGACCTCAAAACATATGACACCAACATTATCGAGAATAATATTCCATTGAAAGAGGATGCCAAACCATTTAAGTTGAAATTAAGACAAATAAATCCTATGTTGTTGCCTATTATGGAAAGGGAGGTAACGAAGCTCTTGGAAACTCAATTCATTGTCCCTTTGTGATATTTTGAGTGGGTGGCTAACTTGGTCCCAATCAGAAAGAAGAATGGAGAAATCGAACTTTGTGTTGATTTCAGGAACCTGAACAGGAGCTCTAAGAAGGATAAGTACCCGCTGCCAAAGATGGAACATATATTACAGAGGGTAACAGGTGCATCCAGGATTTCCATGATTGATGGATTTTCTGGCTACAATCAAATATCTGTCCTACCTGAAGACAGAGAAAAGATAACCTTCACTAATCCTTGGGGCACATTCATGTATGCCAAAATTCCCTTTGGACAGATGAACACAGGGGAAAATTTTCAACAAGCCATCAACACAACTTTTATTGAAGAAAGGGACAAATTTGTAGTCATATACCTGGATGACATTACAGTCTTCTGCATATATGATAAAGAACATTGCTGTCATCTAAGAAAGGTCTTCTTGAAATGCAAAAGGTTTGGTCTCTCCTTAAATCCCCAGAAGTCATTGTTTTCCATGAAAGAGGGAAAATTGTTGGGACACATAGTATCTACTGAGGGGGTCAGAATTGATTCAAGAAGGATGGAAGCTATTCAAGCCTTGTCACCTCCTAGACCCAAGAAGGAAGTTCAGTCCATCCTGGGAAAAATCAATTTTCTGGGAAGGTTTGTTTCAAATTTTTATGAATTGCTGAAGCATATCACATCCATGCTCAGGAAGGGGAATGAAATAAAATGGAATGCTGAGACCAGAGAATCCTTTAACCAAATAAAAAAGGCATTGACTGAGGCACCTGTACTAATCAGTCTTGATTATTCCAAGGATTTTCTGATTTTTTCCTTTTCTTCTATTTTATTGCAACAATTGTTGAAGGGCTAGAACAACCCATTTATTTTTTTAGAAGAGCACTAAGAGACACAAAGCTCATATATGACATAATGGAGAAGCATGTCTATTCCTTAGTGAAATATCTCAATGATTTCAGAGTCTATGTTCTACATTATAAGATCATTGCATATGTTCCTTTAGCTTCTATGGAGGACATTCTCATTCAACTCGACATAGATCAGACAAGGAGTAAGTGGATTGCCAAAATCCTTGAATTTGAGTTGGAAATAAAACCCACCAAACTAGTTAAAGGCCAAGGTTTAGCCAAGTTGTTCGCTGAATCTAATTGTAAATAATTGGAGGTTAACTTCATCAACAATTTCTCAGAAAATCAATAGGCTAAAGTTCCTGATAGAAGCCCTCAGGATGACCCTCCATTGGAAGAATGCATCTGGTATAAAGACATTATATATTTTATGTAAGGGTTGCGACCTCCATATGGAATGGGGAAAAGCGAGGAAAGAGATTTAAAGCTCAAAAAAATTAGATATTGCCTTATTTACCAATTCTTGTATTGGAAAGACCCTCTTGGAGTGCTTCTGATATGTTTAGACCCACAGGAGGCCCAAAAAATTATGTTTTATTTTCATGACAACCTATGTGGGAGACATCACTTCTGGATAACCACAACCTATAAAATCCTCAGGGTTGGGTACTTCTGGCCTACTCTGTTCACCGATGTCTATGCAAAATTCAGGGTCTGTATCAAATGTCATAAATTCTCAAGAAAGCAGCAGCTCAAGTCACTTCCTTTGAATCCTGTGGTAGCTTCAGGACCCTTTCAAAAATGGGGCCTAGAATTTATTGGGGAAATTCATCCTACTTTAAGTGGTCAGCATAGGTGGATCTTAACTACAATAGATTATTTCACCAAGTGGATAGAATCTATCCCCACAAGGAGTGCTTCTCACAAAGTAATCATTGGTTTTCTTGAAGATATTATGGCAAGGTTTGGTTCTCCGAACAGAATCATCACTGATAACATTGCATCCTTCAAGTCTGAGCCATTGATCAAATTCCTAAAGCAGTTCAAAATTTCATTAATCCACTCCACCCCTTACTACCCCCAAGACAATGGATTAGTAGAGTCCTCTAACAAAAGCCTTATAAAGATTATCAAAAGCCTGCTAGAGGAAAATAAGAAAGAATGGGATTCAAATCTCAAGTTTTCTCTGTGGGCTGACAGAGTGACAACAAAGAGGTCTCTAGGCACCTCTCCTTTTCAGCTTGTCTATGGAGTTGAGGCCGTTTTCCCTTCTCAGCTTGCCTTGCCTGTGGAAAAATTCTTCCAAGATTACCAAGATGAAACTAATGACATGATCAGGAGGATACATCAGCTGGTAGAAGTGCATTAGACAAGAGAGCATATGAAGGATAGAGAACATGACCGTCAGCAAAGGATCAAGAAGATTTTTGACAAGAAAGTCAGAAAGGAGGATTTCTAGTTGGGAGATCTAGTACTTAAATGGGATGCACCCAGACAGGTAAAGGGAAAGCATGGTAAGTTTGAAGCCCTTTGGATTGGGTCCTTCAAGATTTTTGAAGCATTTCCAAACAACACTTATAGGTTGTTGAATTTGGAGGGTGACGAAGTTTTTGGTGTCCCTGTAAATGGTCACTTCCTGAAAAAGGTTTTTGTCTTAAGCCACAGTCAACATCCCACCATTGTAAATACAGTTCCTATTCTATGTTTATTTTGTTTTTAGTAGGAGACTCCACAACCCAACATTAAGGCGACTGAAGATGTGAGTTCTTGGCATCTCACATGGAGCAAGCCATCCACCATGGAGCCTAATGTTAGCACATTATTATTATTATTCCAAGGCACAGATGGAAAACGTCAACGTGTAAAGAAGGTCGAAGAAATTACAATGGTATTTTTTTCCCTCACATAGATTTAGTGTGGCACTACCTCTAAACACAGTTGGAAGGACTCCAAAGTTAGAGGGCAGATAAAATTTTGGTGGAGGAACCAAAAGTAGCTAGCATGCCCAGATCTCACCTCTCCCCCAGATCAACGATCGTTGATCATATAAGGGCCTCGACATCCATGGACATTAAAATTTTTAGGGAGGGTCGGTTTTGAAAACATCATTTTGCAGAGAAGTGACATGTCAATTGGAGACACATATCGGGCCCAAAAGCAGTGAAGAGTCAAACCACTTTTTGTAGCCCCGATATGCACATGTGAGTATAATGCCCTATCCTGGGTCGACAAGTGGCCACTCCACAACTGTCGAGCTGACACTTGTCCCTTTCTCATCTCCCTCCACCTGTTCCATCTCGCTCCACGTAACCTCCATCCCATTACACCTCATATCTCGCTTGTGTGGCCCCCACGCTATCCTCAATATCCCCTTCCCGTCCATGACTGTCCACTTGGCCATCTCCCGTCCACTATTCCATGGCTATGGCGCCAATCACTTTGTCAGCAACCACATCCGTTGTCATACCTCCCTGCAAGCATCTGAATTAGATCCAGATGGTAGAATGCAGAGGCCACCAAATTCCACAGATGCAGTGCCGACTTGGGCCTTCTCGATCCCGATGAAGAAGTTATTGAGGTCAGTTCTTGGGGGTTGAACATCGTTTCCACCATAAATGGAAATCCCAATAAAGGACTGTCAACAAGTTAGCTCAGCTACAGAACCATCTTGAAACATGATTGTGTCTGACAGAGCTCTCTTCCAATAGGAAACCGCATGCATAGTCTGCCAAGAAGCATGCAGATGTAATGCCTTTAATGCAGAGACTCGAGCATGCTTCTGTAGTTTCTCTAAGTATATAAGAGTCTTCATCATATTTCTTTATGGTCAATGGTTGAGCTAATCTCTCAATTTGTAAATTTTTAATGAAGCCTCTGATTCTCTAGTTATGTATCTGTATTTGAGACTTATTGTTTAATGAAAGTCAATTTCCTTCCATATCTCTGTAAAATTTTTGTTAAGACACTTGGGCATGGATGATCCAATCGAGGGTAGTTATGTTCTTGTGATGTAGGTTTCATAACAGTGGCATCACAACCAGTTTTAATCAATTTCTTGTGATATTTTTTCCCCTAACACTAAATGATTCGGGCATGGACGATCTAGTTGGGTTATTATTATTGAATTGTGATGTATGTTTGATTTCAGCTCATTAATAAATTCATTTAGTTCCTTGAAACCCTGAACCAAGAGGATCTTGTCTTCATAGGTTTTCCTCTTTAAGCTACTGGAAGACCAGATGTCCATAGCCGACTTCTTCAATCTTCTCAAGTTCTCCCCCCTACTCACTCTTGCTACAACTTGCTGACTGACGTTAGATCAAGACCTCATCTACTTGTGCATACCAGCCTATTTTTTTGAGTTAAAGTGATATAATCCTGAGTCTGTGTCCATTAGACCCCATTTAAAATGATTCATTGTGACATACAAACTGATGGGTACTGGGCTTACCTCTGCCGCAATCCAGAGGTGACTTTTGGTGCTAACACTAAGATTGGAGACTACGACATATATTATGTGGTCCTCGACTTAGGATCATATTTCAATGTTATGATGAAGCAGACCTGGGAACTGATGGGAAAACCTAAGTTGATTTACTCTCCTATTAGGCTTAGGATGGCTAATCAACATGCAGTGAGCCCCTTTGGAAGACTGGATCATTTCCCTATGGACATCGACGGGTTAAGGATGTTTGCAGAGTTCAAACTGATTGAGATAGTTGATGATAATTGTCCTTATCCTACGTTGTTGAGTATTGATTGGGATTTCAACAATTCAATTGTTGTTGACCTAAAAAAGAGAAGGATGACATTTGAAGGTGATGGCCTTAGGGTCATTGCACCTCTTTTCCCTTATGACAGTCGCAGATACACAGAACCTATAAGAGAACAAGACCATGCCTATGAGCTAGAAAATATCTACAAACTGAAAGCAAGACAACAAGATTACATTAATCCTACAACATATGGAAATTTAAGCTGGCGAAGTGAAAGTGCATGCTCATCAGATTTAGAGGAAGCATTGAAGAATTGGCAGAACAAAATGTATGAAGTCTCTATGCGGAGATGTGCTAGATTGACCAGTGAGTTCGTTAGATTGGAACATAAGTAAGTAATATTTCCACATTTGATGGTTTAATGTAATATACCAGATATAAAATGTATGCAGAACATAAATAAAATACTAGTAATGGCAGAATAACAACAATAGAACCAGAACATTCACCACAATAACACTGAAATGATATAAGAATAACAACAGAAATAACACTTTGAATCTGAAAGCAATGTTCACTGGCCTCTTCGAGGAGGCAACCTCCAGTTGAGTAGAGCTCTATTACAATAATATCCAAGCTAGGGTTCTCATACTCTCGACTCCTATTTATACTAAAAAGAAACATCTAGAGGAAGATCCTTCTAGAAGTGGAAGCTTCTATTAGGTCTTCTTACATCTGCCTTATTCTATTTTATTGAAAGGCCTTATTAATATTGACCTTTATTACATCCAAATTTATTGTTTTATATATGTGCAGGTTAGGACCCTAACATGTCCACCCCCTTAAAAACAGCCTTGTCCTCAAGGCTTGAGATGGGGAAATTGCTGCATAATGGTAGTTGGTTCCCAAGTGGCGTCTGCTGGAGTTGTATCTTTCCACTGGAATAGCACTTCCTTGATGGTTCTTTGATGTAGGTGATGCTCATGCTGGTCCAAAACAAATTCTGGTTGTAGCCAAATGGATCCTTCTTCAGCTAACTCTAGAAGGTTGGTTTGAATTTCGCACTTAACTCCAATCACCTTCTTTAAGCATGAAACATGAAAAACATGATGTAGCTTCGAATGCCTGGGAAAAGCTAATTGATAGGTGACTTGTCCCACATGCTTGAGCACAGTATAAGGACTATGAAATTTGGGTGCTAGCTTTTGACAATGCTTGGCCTTGAGGGAATTTTGCAGTCGAAGAAACACCTGATCCCCTTCTGCAAATTGATGTTCAGAGAGACCTTGATCTGCTTGTTGCTTCATGCGATTCTGTGCCATGACCAAATTCTCTTTGAGGGTACAGAGAATGGCCTCTGGAGCTGTAAGTGTTAGGTCAACCACCTGGACCTTTGAGGCACCCGGTAAGTATGAGAGAACTGAAGGTGGCTTCTATCCATATACCACTTCAAAAGGAGTCATGTGTGTAGCTGTATGGTATGAAGTGTTGTACCACCATTCAGCTAGGGGTAACCATTGAGCCCACTATTTTTTCTTTTCCAAGGCAAAACACCTCAAATATATTTCCAAACACTTGTTGACAACTTTCGTTTGGCCATCAGTCTGGGGATGATAAGTTGTGCTGAGATGAAATTATGTGCCTTGTATCTTGAATAGTTCTTGCCAAAATTGCTTGTGAAAGTTGGGTCGTGATAAAAAACACTAGAGTGTGACATGCCATGAAGCTTGAAGACCTGATCCATGAATATTTGAGCCACTGTGGATGTTGTAAACAGGTATTGAAGGGCACAGAAATGAGCATACTTGGAAAGGCGATCAACAACCACCATGATGACAAATTTATTTCCCAATTTGGGTAAGACGGTAATAAAATCCATAGAGATATCCTTCCAAATAGCAGGTGGAATCGACAACGATTGTAGTTTTCTCAAAAATTTGATTGTTTCTCCCTTATTGCAGTGAGACACGTCACATTCAGCTACAAAATTATGAATGTCTTGTTTCATACCATCTCAGAAAAAGGAACGTTTGACCCTGTCATAGGTTTTGGTGAACCCGGAGTGCCCTGCTATGGGTGTAGGATGAAGCTCAGAAAGTACCATGGATTTAAGCTTTGATTGTTTACTTAAATACAAAAGACCTTTGTATTGAAGTTCCTCATGGAGCCAAGAGTACCCTGGGGAAGATGGAGCATTGGAATGCAATTGCTGGATCAATTGTGAACTTTTGGGGTCTTGTAGCCATTCCTGGCGAACAACTTGGAGCCAGTATGGTACAATGAATGAAAGAGAAAAAATGGATCCTTCATCTTCATATTTTTGGGAAAGTGCATCCGCAACCACATTGTCTTTGCCTTTCTTATAAATGATCTCATAATCATATCCAAAGTGCCTTTCTTATAAATGATCTCATAATCATATCCAAAGAGTTTAGTCACCCATTTTTGTTGTTCTGGGGAGGAAATACATTGTTCCAGAAAATACTTGAGACTTTGATGGTCTGTCTTAATTTGGAACCATTTCCCCAATAGATAAGGATGCCACAAATCCACGACATGCAGAATAGCCAACATTTCCTTTTCATAGATGGATTTTCCCATATTTCTTTTAGATAGTTGCTTGTTGGTGAAGGTCAAAGGTCGACCCTCTTGCATAAGGACATCACCAATTCCTTTCCCTGAGGCATCACATTCCAACAAAAAGGTCATTGTGAAATCAAGAAGGGTGAGGACTGGAGTAGTGCACATGGCCATATTCAAGGTTTGAAAAGCTTAAGCAGCGGCTGGAGTCCAAGTGAAAGAGTTCTTTTTTAGGAGAGTAGTGAGAGGTGCTTCAATCTTCCCATAATTCCTAACAAACTTGCGATAATACCCTGTTAAGCCTATAAATCCACACAAGATCTTAAGAGTATTTGGGTGAGTCTAGTATTACATAGCTTCAATCTTTTTAGGATCCACCCTAACACCATCTTTGCGAACCAGATGACCCAATTATTCTACTTCTGAGGTGCCAAAAGCACATTTAGACTGTTTCAGGAAAAGTTGGTGCTGAGAGAGTAGATGGAGAACTCGATCCACATGAGCAAGAAGGTTTGTCTAGGTTTTTCTATAGATGAGGATATCATCAAAGAAAACTAAGTCAAAATGGCAAAGAAAAGGATGAAAGACATGATTCATGAGGCTTTGGAAGGTGGAGGGGGCATTACACAAGCCAAATGGCATGACCAAAAACTTATAGTGGTCCTCATGAGTTCTAAAGGAAGTCTTGGGAATATCTGCCTCTTTCATATGTATCTGGTGGTAGCCCAAATGAAGATCCAATTTAGTGAAGAATTGGGTGCCACTCAATTCATCCAGGAGGTCATCAATGATAGGAATGGGGAATTTGTCTTTGATGGTTATTTTTTTGAGGGCATGGAAGTCAGGATACATTCACCAAGAACCTTTTTTCTTCAAGACCATGACCATAGGATACGAATAGGGTTTCATACTAGGGCAGATAATGCCTGCATTAAGGAGTTCCTGGACCATTTTCTCAATTTCATTTTTTTTGGGAAAAGGGGTGACGATACCGATGGATATTGGAAGGAAGACTTCCTGGTACAAGGGGAATGGAATGATCATGAACACCATGGGAAGGAGGGAGGCCTTGGGGAGTGGAAAATACTAGTTGATGTTTAGAAAGGATGGCTTGGAGGTCTTGCGGTACGAAAGGTGTCTCTGTTGCTTGTATGGCATGGAGTTGGGCGATAAAACCAGAATGAACCTTTTTGAGCAGCTTTTCCATGCGATGGGAACTAATGATCTCAGTTGAACCTACAATGATGCCTTAGAACTTATATTGGTGGCCCTCTTGGTCGAATTGCATGGTTAAGTATTTAAAATCCATGAGAATGGGACCCAATGTCCTTAGCCAGTATGCACCTAGCACAATGTCACAACCTCCCATGTCGATAGCAAACATATGGGATTTCAGGTGGTAGTCACCAATTTGGAGACGCACATTTTCACAACACCCTCCACATTTCATGGAACCACCATTGGCAATCATGATTTGGAAATTATTGACGTCGTGGATGTAGCAATGAGTTTCTTGGGCAATGAGGCAATGAATAAAATTATGGGTGTTGCCACTATCAACCATAATGATGACCTTCCGATGCTTGATGTAACCGATTATGTTGAGGGTTTGGGGAGCAAAGAAGCCAGTGAGAGCATTGAGGGAAATGACTAGTTCTACTTCGGGAGGGTCTAAGGGAGGGATCATGTCAATGGATCTAGGTGATTCAAAAATAGAGGGAGTCTCTTCATCTTCTTCTAAAATATCTTCGAAGATGGCCATAAAAATATTTTGTTCTTTACACTTGTGGCCGGGGAAATATTTTTCATCACAGTTATAACAAAGGCCTTTGAGTTGGCATTCAACCATTTCAGCCTGGGTCAATTTTTGGATCTTTAGTGGAGCAGAGGGAGTAGTGGGATTTACTGGTTTAGTGTGAGGGATGGAGGGTTTGCGATTTTGAGAAGATACAACATGGTGTGCTTCTTTATCTCTTTTGTTATCCTCCACCCAACTCTCAGGCCGAGCCATGAGGACATGGGCCCGAATTTCATCCTTGAGGCCACTGATAAAACACTCTCAGAAAAAGGCATCAGACATGCCCTCTGTTCTAAAAGCCAGGCGCTCAAAGGAAGCTATAAATTCTTCCACTGTTTCTAATTGTTTCAGCTTTGTCAAATGGCCCAAATGGTTGGTTTCAGTGTCAAAGTGTTCATAAAGATCTGCCACAAATTGTGTCCAAGCAATATACCCTTGACGAGAAATTTTTTTCCATTTCCACCATTGCCAACGTTCTTGATCTAGATGGAGAACACCATACCAGAGTTTGGCCAAGTCATCTGTAATGTTGTATAAAGAGAAGTAATGTTCCATTTGGGTTACCCAACCAGTGGGGTCTGAGCCATAAAATTTGGTCACATCCACCCATGGAAGGCGAAGGTCACATTGAAAGTGATGGTTCTACAAGGTATGGGAATGAGAGGAATGGTCACCTTCAGTATGTGGGGGTGAGGAAGAGGAAGGGTTATTTGTAGGGATATGCAGTTTGGTGCAGAGTGTCAAAAAGACTGATTCAAGCTGGGTGGTGAGCTCTTGTTTGGTTTCGCCCATTGAGGACTGCATGGTTGTATTGATGGTAGCGACATTGGCACTGAGTTGTTTCACTTCTTGTTGGGCCTCAATGAGACCAGACTGCAAGGTGTTGAAGCAAGCTTCCAAGTCTTGGCTACGAGTATGGGCCATGAGGATGGGGGAATTGAAAAGGGGCGGGCAGGGTATTTTTTTTTTTCAAAAAAATGATATGGATGAATATGATAAGGGTGAATAGATGAATCCAATGGAATAGGGATGAAATAATGGTGAAAAAATTTCCAGACTTTTATTTTTTTTACGTCCGGTCTGAAGAATACTACAGAGAGGAAATGACCAAATGCTTAACCAGAAAGAAATGTGTATTTACTTGGCAACCCAAACATAGTTGCATGTCGATAGATCTTGTCTATTTTAATTTGTTTATGTTTCTGTCCCCAAGGGTTAGGTATTCAAGGGTTCTATAGACAAGGGTTTTCCCTGTGCTATAGCTCTTTGATATACGCACGGGGTCCAACAGTAGTACTCAGACCAATATCTTAGGGCACTAACTAAGGAAGATAGACCGTACCATTAGCTGTACTACCTGACTACCCAGGTACTAGAGAGTATCTTCCCGAGTGTTGTTCTCGGCGACACTATAGCAGTCAGGTGGCCGATCGGTTTATCTAAAGAGGGCTTCAGGTAGTCAAGGCAGATTCGCACATAGGTGTTGTCTGATGTGCTACCACTCGAAGGAGTACCAACAAGGGTTACAAGGGTGGACAACAGATGTGTTCTTAAGTACCACTTGTATTTCCTGCGTGTATGAATCCCTCAACCATGGGTTTATGCATGTAACGATAGATCTTTGTGGCTTAAAGACGCTGGAATGTATCTCTACCTTGAAAAAAATTTAACCCACACTTTCTACCAAGGAAAGTGCTATGATACCACTTGTAATATACCAGATATAAAATGTATGTAGAACATAAATAAAATGCTAGTAATGGAAGAATAACAACAATATAACCAGAACATTCACCACAATAACACTAAAATGATATAAGAATAACAATAGAAATAACACTTTGAATCTGAAAGCAATGTTCACGGGCCTCTTCGAGGGGGAAACCTCCAGTTGAGCAGAGCTCTATTACAATAATATCTAAGCTAGGGTTATCATACCCTTGACTCCTATTTATACTAAAAAGAAGCATCTAGAGGAAGATCCTTTTAGAAGCGGAAGCTTCTATTAGGTCTTCTTACATCCACCTTATTCTATTTTATTGAAATGCCTTATTAATATTGACCTTTATTACATACAAATATATTGTTCTACCTATGTATGGGTTAGGACCCTAACATTTAAATCATTTAGAGACATTTTTATTGGAATTCCAATAAATTGTACCAACACAACAAAGGTTGTTAGCACTAGACGAAGCCTTGAAAGAAACTCTAGTGAGATGGTGGGGAACACACAAGAAGAACATCACAGAGTGGGTACAATGTAACACATTGTTGACAATGCGCTTTTCAGACCGTGATGAAGGCTATGAAGTTCAGTACACAGGTCAGAGTTTCCCTAAGGAACATGTGTGAAGTTGTGAGGAATCCTGGAGCAACATTCCTAAATAACAATGGGTACATAAGTTCATTAACAATTTGGATACTACGCCTATCAATTGGTATATTCAAGAAGAACTGTGCTTATCCACTTCATATTGGTATGGTATGAATCATAACTTTATAGCTACGTTTTTATTTGAGATTCAATACCCCACAATAGATCATGGTTTACAAATTGTAAGATAAAAGGTCTTTGAGGAGGAACCTAACCTCCCTTTTGAGCAAGAAGAAGATGAATGGACTGCACCTCTTCAGATATTACAAGGTTGTTATAATATTAATGCTGATGAAGATGATGATCCTTGGAATGTGAACTTCACAGAAACTGAAGGACAAAGGGACATAGAAGGGCCAGGTATTGAATTACCTTTTATTGGGAAGCCTATTAAAATTAAGAAAGTAAATATTGGAATGGAGCAAACACCTAAGTTGGAAAATGATGGAGATTATTCGAATGATTCTACTACTGATAAGATTAAAAAATTACTGCATGAATATCAGGACTTGTTTCCAACCAAGTTCACAAACATGAAGGGAATTAAAGGGCCCATGGGAGAAATGAAGATCCCTTTGAAACTAGATGCAAGGCCAATCAAGAAGAGGCCTTACAGACTGAATCTCGAGTATAAAAAAAAAGTTAATATTGAATTAGATAAAATTATGAAAGTAGGAATCATATAACCTATTGAAGAATCTGAATGGATCATCCCTATTGTGGTCCAAGATAAGAAGTCAGGAGAAATCAGAATCTGTGTAGATCTAAGAAAATTGAATGATGCATGTTTACATGATCCATTTCCTAAACCGTTTACTCATGAAGTTTCAGATGATGTACAAGGGCAAGAAGTTTACTCTTTCACAAATGGATTTTTAGGCTATCACCAGATCATAATTAATAAGGAGGACAAACATAAGACCACATTTGCAACATAATGGGTTTATTTTCAGTACACTATGATGCCTTTTGGTTTGAAGAACACACCAGCCATCTTCTCCAGGTTGGTTGAAGCATTTAAGGACTTTTTACATAAGTTTTTGGAATAATATTTTGATGATTAGATTGTTTTTATCCTATTAAAAAATCATATTGAATGTTTGAGACTAATGTTGGATACATGCATGCAATGTCAGATTGATATGAACCTGAAGAAGTGCATTTTCCTTTCACCTTTTGGAGTGTTGTTAGGACACATTGTATGTAAGCAGGGGTTGTTGGTAGATCCTTCCAAGATTGCTATCATTGTTGATCTACCCCCCCCGACTTCAGTTAGACAGCTGCACACTGCATTGGGACACACTGGGTACTACAAAAATTTTATCAAGGGATACTCACAGATAAATGCACCCATGGAAAGGCTACTAAAGAAATATAGTCAGTTTTGATGGACAAAGGAATGCCAACAGAGCTTAGACATACTCAAGAAGAAAATGGTTACTGCACATATTTTGGTTTTCCCATATTGGAGTAAGGAATTCCATGTTCATGTCGATGCTTCATCCATCACATTAGGAGCAATCTTAGCACAACCAGGAGCAGGAGATATTGACCACCCTATAGCATTTGCTAGCAGTAAAATTTCTACACATGAAATAAGTTACACTACCACTAAAAGAGAAGGCTTAAGCATGGTATATGTGCTGTAGAAGTTTAGACACTACTTGTTGGGAGGAAATTTTAAGATGTTCACTGATCACTCTACATTGAAGTACTTATTCAACAAGACAATGTTGGGGGGAAGAATATGAAGATGGCTATTATTATTTTAGGAATATGATTTTGAGATCATGGTCAAGATAGGAAGAATGAATAAGGGACCTGACCACTTATCTAGGTTGAAACATGGAGGGGAACCTACCAATTTGGATGATACACCATCAGACACACAGTTGTTGGCCATCAAAAAATTCGATGATCACTTTGTCGAGATAGTCTAGTTCCTGTCTAAAGGAATGGAACCTCGCAAGTATACAATTATTTAGAAGAAACAATTGGTGTCTGTGTTGCATATTTTCAGCTCATATCTCGACAGTTATATAATATGGGACCAGATGAGATCTTGAGGAGATGCGTTATGGAGGTAGAAAGACCATTGATTCTTGCAGAATCACACAAAGGCATTGTAGGAGGACGTTATGAAGGGAAAGAAACAATGCATAAGGTTCTCAAAGATGGCCTATGGTGGCCCACTTTACACAAGGATGCTAAGGAGTACTACAGAGCCTGCGATGTATTCCAAAATGTAGGGAAACCTTCCAGAAGGGATGAGATTCCTTTAGCACCTCAACTAACTTTACAGGCATTTGAGAAATGGGCCATTGATTTTGTGGGGCCTATCGACCCACCAGGAAAGCGCACAGGAGCTCGATACATCATCATTGCGACAGAGTATTTAACCAGATGGGAAAAAGCAAGAGAATTTAAGGACTATAGTGCAACTACAACTATGTGGTTCATATTTGATGATATCATAACCATATTTGGATGCCCGAAGACCCTTATGAGTGATCAAGGTACACATTTTATTAATAAGACTATTGAAGCCTTGACTCAGGAACTTGAAGTTCACCATTAGAGGAGAACACCATACCATACATAGGTGAATGGTATATTCAAATATTTCAATAATATCTTGGAGACAACATTGAAAAAGATTTGCAGTGTGAACATAGATGATTGGGATTTGAGAGTGCCAACAATGTTATGGGATTATAGAACTACTTACAAAAAGTTAACAATGCAGACTCCCTTTAAGCTAGTTTATGGCTTAGAAGAAGTGGTACCTATATAATATTTATTTCCCATCTTAAGAATTGCATCATTTACAGGTATGGATGACACCGAAATTGTTCAAGACAGGCTTGCATAGTTGCTGGAAATAGATGAAGATAGGTTTATTGTAGGATTTCATCAACAGGTACAAAAAGAATGAGAAAAGGCTTACCATGACAGGCATATCAAGAAGAAATCATTTAAGCAAGGATATTTGGTATTGGTATATGACAACAAGTTCATGAAGCATCTAGGGAAGTTCATGACACATTGGCTTGGGGCATTTGAGGTCACCTATGTTACAGAAGGAGGAGCATAGTTGAAGACTCTTAATGGAGAATGGAAGGATGGTGTTGCACCTCTTTTGTCACCTAAGTGAGCAAAACAAAGGTTCTTACAAGCTTAGTTGGGTTAACTAAGCAAGACATCTGTAAAGGAAAGGGTTAGAGAAATAAATATAAAAGAAAAAACTAAGAAATAAACTAAGAAATAAAAGAACAACTAAACTATTGACAATAAGGACATAAGAACAAAAAACCAATAAGACTCATGTCACCAATGGCAAGGATTATATTAGTGAAAGAAAACACCAAGAAGAAAGAGAACTATGAGTCCTTTCTTCCTCCAAGGGAGGGCTCTTGGACCCCCACAAATAAGCTCTTCTTACAACTTTGAATGAAAATGGTGAAAGAATCCTAAGCTAATACACTCAAGAGGTGAGATGGATTGCCCAATGTAATGGTGCTAGTATACTCTTGATGAGAATAAAGGATTCCTGAAGAGAATATAACCAACATAACTTTGCTATTGAATTCTTTGACAACGAAGTGCACCCATGGCCTCGTTTTATAGCACCTCTTTGAGGTATTGTGAAACCAACTTGTAGTGTGAAAAGAGGCTAATTAGGGAATTTTTAGGTCTTTGACCAGCCACCCAGTCGGATCCAGTCGAGATTTGGGTGTCAAATCAACTTAGAAGCTAAACCAAAAGTGGGTGGGAGGTCGACCAATCTCATAAATGTGTCATTCTCAGATGTGCATGGCTTTTAGCGACCATAGAAGTGCATCGGGTGCATGTGCGCTTTTCCTGCATTTCTGTTTTGCGCATGTGCATGCGCACCCTGTGTAGTCATAGCACACTTTAATTTTATCACTGGTTGTATAGTTTTGGACCTTTTGGAAATGATTTTGTGGTAATTTTGGTCCATGGGTGACATCATAACTATTTGACAATGCTGGATTCTTGTAACCATTTGCGGACAAAATTTTAGTGATAACAGATGCCCCCTGATGGATGAGGTTAGGAGCATACGTATAGCTAAAATTCATCAATGTTTCTTCTACTGAGAGCGTCGTTGTAAGAGAGAGTGATAGTGAGAGTGTCAAGAGTTACCCGTTGGAGGGCAGGGATGATTTTAAGGATGGAAATTTATTTTAAAATGTAGAAACATTGGCGAATCTTACTAATCCTTCATATGCCAACTATAAATGATTGGTGATATTTTTGTAAAAATATTCAAATTTATAATTATTTTATATATATTTTTATAAAATCTTGGCAATTTTAAAGGTAACATAATTTTATCCTACAGAATTTGGGCGAATCATTTTTAAAATAGCAAATCTCGTTTTTGGAAAAACCATGGAAAATTAGCCCATGAGCGAAATTTAGCCCCTAAAATCATCCCTGTTGGAGGGAGAAGAGAACCTGTAGAACCCAACCTTCCATAAGGTGTGTAAAAATAAACTATGTACAAATGAGGCGGGCATGCCCCATGCTTGTGTCATGTAACTCAAAAAGGAATGGTGTGTTGATGTAGACAACTGTGGTGCCCTCGGGAGTGGTCATGATAAAGGAAGAAGACAATTCTGTGGAGGAACATACTCTGAATAATAGGCAGTGACATTTGTAAGAAATATCATGGATTCTGTAGGCATTAATAGCCCAGCCAAGTTCAGAGGTCTTCGAAAAATATAAGAAATAACTGCAATAGTCACAAAGTAAGACCCATCGTAACATGAGAAAGTGTTGAAGTCAAATGTTACGGGGGTCAACGACAGCAGGGAGAAATTGTGGTTCTCCCTGTGCCGTCTGAGACCTCTCATTGGAAAGGTAATGAGAGTCAAGATAGTGTCACCCTTTTGGAAAACTGCACTGATGTCAACAAAAGGGGGACGCAATTCCCAGAAGTAAAGGGCTTCGTGAAATCTACTAGGTGAGGTTAGGAACTGGAGGAGGTACATGGACGAAGTCAAGATGTATGAAGACTCAAGACTGCCCTTGGTTGGGGGTATATGTGAAGTATAAGTGGTCGCAACCATTCAACTAGGTCGAGTGTCAGGGGGACAACAAGACGTGGGATAAGTTGTGCCAAAGGCGGGACAAAGTGAACAAAATTAGAGGGCAGAGGTAAGTGGCCTGTGGGATACTCAGAGTATATGGACGATGTCAACAGGGGTAGATGATAAGGAGTGCCCCAACCAAGGGTGACATGGGTTGCGTTTGCCAAACATGGAAGAAGGTCACCAAAGGGGACAACAAAAAGATATGTAAATGTTGGAAACAAAGGCTTTTTACAATTTACCAAACAAATAAAGAATAATTTGGGATGAGTGCACAAATACAGAAAGAGGTGCCCCAATGCAATATGGTTGGGCTGGTGAGGGCACAATTTGCTTGGAGAATTGGTGGAGGGTGGGGGCCCCATGGGTGGGTTTCTGTATGAGGTAGATGAAATGGAGGGAAATTTGCAAATGGAAAAACTGATTGTGGATGAAATGGAGAGTTCATGATACTACGAAGGTGCATTCAAAATAGAACTTTGAAGAGATAATTTGGGAGTCCATTGGGAAAGCTAGCAAAATGAGGAGAAGGAGTATTTGGATGATTCACGACATGATGTAAGACTATCAGGATTCCCATCCCTAAAGGGTTGAAAAACAACATGAGTTTCAAAGTACCAAAGGGTGCTATGAATGGGACAACTCATGCGGAGGAGAGTGCTACTGGGTGACAGTACTGAAAATGCAACGGAGGTGTCGATATTGCAGAGTCGGAGATGGGGATCCTAGAGGAAAATGTCAGAGGGTGTGACTAGAGATGCAATTGAGATTCAGAGGGAATGATTACATGCTAGTGTTGATTATATACTTGAAGGGGTTGTGTTGATGTATGATGACCAAGTACCTTCACACATGAAAGCCAATACCTGACGTGAACAATATCTGAAGAGAATCAAACATATAAGAATTTATTTGATAATTTTGAACATGAGCATGTGTACCTGGATGGGGTATGAAAAAATGACACCCCAGGGGATAAGGATAAAAGTTGGCCCGGGGACTTTCTTGATGTAGATGATGGGATGTTGATCTTGTGGTTGAAGACGGATCGAAAAACGGACACTCGAAGCTCCCGGAATGGTGTTTGGAAGTTTGGTGGAAAGGCCTATATATAGTTGTAGGGCCCACATTGCCACCTCATTTGTGCTTGCTTCCAGAGTGACTGGATGAGAGGTATTCAGAGGAGATTTGGAGATTCTGGGAGAACAAGGCAGTTGATTCAGGACCAGTGAGATTTACGTTAGTAGTCTTATTGTTCTGCATAGAAGTAGGTTTTCAATTTATGGGCAGGGCTTGTATGGAGGGTTGTACAGGGGATTTTATGGGTGTGGGCCCCCCAGTGCACGGGCGATCCAAAAATATGCACACACAGGAGCGCAGCTGTTATCCAGACAGTCATGAATGGGTGAGCCCTTAGGGGGGACAAAGGCATACATGATATGCGCACCTATTTGCTACACAGTTGCGCATGGGTGCACGACTGTGTAGTGGACAGGTGCACTGTGATGAGTGTCTGTGTTCGTGATAAGGGCACATGGAGGCGCCCTTATAGGGTGGGAAGGCATGTATGCATGTGCACTTGTGGGATGGATAGGAGCACCTGCATGCACTCCTGTGGGGTGAATAGACGTGCATATGTGTGCACCTATGGGGTGAACAGGCTCGCACCTTGGAGCCAAGGCTGACAGGTGCAAAATTTATCTTTTTTTAATGTGTTTTATGGTCAATATGGCTGATCTAGGAATGTATTGTGTGGTTGCAAGCAATCATTTGTATGATGTTGGTCCATTGGCAAGAGTGGGACTGGTCATAGATGAGGGATGCCATGGATATTGAGGAGTCATGGGTTCGTGCCACTTTGGCATCCTATGGACTACTGAATTTCTTCAAGTGCCCATTGATACAGGCACAGGAGTATCTCCTACAGTTTCTGATCCAGATGTGGAGTCCAGACCTGCATTTCTTTATGGTGCGGGGAGAGAATATTGCCTTCACTAGGGTGGAGGATATATATTTTCTGATTGGATATTTTCTGATTGGGCTCCCTTTTCGGGGAATGCCCCTATCAAAGAAGCTGGTGTTACCTGCGGACGTGTCGTTAGCGACCTTGGGCCGATGGTATTGTTTGAGGGAGAACTATATGTCAGGATCTGTAGTGAGTATTGGGGCGATGGATACTTTAGCTCATTGTTGTGTAGTAGTGATGATTGTGAGGGTATATGGGTCCCTCGTGACTTAGCAGATCATTGGTGGTCAGCTGAGGGTTATGGGGAGGGAACTGGCTGGCGAGTATTTCACCTAGGGTTTGATGCTGCATGCCAAGATGGTAGAGCAGCTGGACACATGTCGAACAATAGACTCAGGGGACTTTGCCTTTAGGTCCATCGTGGTGGCTTGGTTTTTGGAGAGGGTGTCGATGTTCCACCCTAGAATTTTATTGGGCGCTCCTGGTGCACAAGAGCTGTGACTGAGGTGGTAGTCGATGATTTTGGTTCGCCACTGTGGTGGCAAGGGTGGCCATTTTTCACGACTGAGGCAATATAGGTGTGGTGGCAGATGCTGCAGGTCATACTACAGTATCCATACTGTGGTGTTGACTTCCGGGGTGATTCAGACATGGTGTTACCTCCAGGGGAGGTGTTTGATCACCGAGGTATGTTTGTGATTTTGATATGTTGATTTTTGAGATATCATGACATATGTATTTTGTATAGATGTTGATACTATCGTGTGGTTGTTTGGATGTGCAGATGTGGGACCTCACAGGCATGAGGTTGAGCTGATGAGAGCGTCAGCTCGCTAGGAGTTAGGGAGACTACCATGGGGAGGGTCGTGGGTAGGGGAGATATGTCGGTGCAAGGACGCCAAGGCGAGACTAGATGGTGATGAGAGAGCAACCAGGAGATGTTCTTTTGATGACCCTAGTGTCGAGCCATCGCATGCTCCTCCGGCGAAGGCCGGGGGAGATTTTGAGGATATTCGCCACTGCTTAGAGGCGGTGCTACAGAGCGTGCCTGAGGGCATGTGGTCGCACATCCAGGATGAGGGAATCCTAGAGTAGTGTATGGGAGTTTCACTGATGTGGCGAGCCATGGTGGGGCGAGCAACAATAGCAGGTGTTGCAATGACCAGACGGTTACCTCCTAGTCCAAAGGGACCAGTAGTGGGTGGGGAACCACCACCTAAGGGAGGGGCAGGAGGTGGTGCTCTAGAGGCACATTGAGTGTCATTCGATGTATGTTTGTATTTTTGTATATAGGCTGGTGAGCCCATTTTTGGTGTAGTGAGACCAGTTTTGTACTGAGGTGCTCCACTGGCCTGCGGATTTTGTATGCAATGTATGTATGTAAACATTTTG